>BSBK01004503.1:0-185000 GCA_027943335.1 Chamaecyparis obtusa | reverse complement strand
TGAATATCATATGAAACATTGGTTTGACACAACACAACATGAAATGTATGTGTCATTTTGTAGTTCAAATCCTAATATAAAGATTGGGCAAACATTGTTTGAAAGATTGAAGCCATATTATATCAAGACAAACAAAGTGTTTGAAACTTCTTGTTGTCGTTATCATATTGAATTTGATCTCCACTATCAAGTTTTTCAAAAGTTTGTAGAAGACACTTATGGTTTTGAAAAGGCTCCTCCTACTATACGAAGTGAGTTCATCTCATCTATTTTATGTGACAAAAGAGATGATGTAGCTAGACAAATAAATTGCATAAAAGGAATATGCCAAACATGTGCCAATTTGTCTCTTTTTCCTTTGAAAAATGAAAATATTGATGTAACAAAGATGGTAAATTGCAAGAGTTACAAAAATGTAAAGAATGAAACAAAATTTGGGAAAGAATCCAGAAGGTTAGAATATGTTGAAGAGGAGATAAATGTTGGAGTATTTATAGAAAAATTTAAAAAATTGATTCAACCTTACATTCATCATGTTTTTTTTGTAAAGTGGCAAGCACAACAATTTCAAACACTGAGAGACAATTTCCCACTTGGAACTATTGTATTAGTTGTTGATTTTGCAGAAAATTATTCTTTTGTTCATCAAAAGGCAATTCAGTCAAAATACTATTTTTCAAAGCAAATTACTATTATGGTACATGTGTGTTATCGACACACACAATTAGATTTGGATGGTATTTAGAACACATTTGAAGCACGGGCCATCAAGAAGGAATATCATTTTTATATAAGTGATGATAGAGAGCATGACATTCATTATGTGGAACACTGCATCAAGATGTTTTTTGCAAATTTGAAAGAAAGAGGTATAAAAATTGATAAACATTATGTTTGGTCAGATGGATGTGCTACACAATTCAAATCATCGAGACCATTTTATGCACTATGTAGATATCATCGTAATGAAAACATACCACATGTCTGGAGTTTCTTTGAGAGTGGACATGGAAAAGGTGAACATGATGGTGCCGGAGCTTGCATCAAATGTGCTATACAAAAGTATCAAATGAATTATAAGGGAGTGCATATAAAAAATGCACATGATGTGGTTGAATGGCGCAAGACACATTTCACACCAAATGAGAATGACACATCATCAAGATTGACTCAGGTGGTGCCATATAGAAAATTTTGGGAGATAAAAGGTATGCACACATTTTTAAATTATTTGAAAGTGTTTAAAATTTTTAAGATATTTTTTATTCAAATTATATTTATATAGAATGTATTATATATGCATTTGTTCAAGTGTGGATAGAAAAATTATGCATGGTTGCAATAGGATAGGAAAGACGCGATCTTTGCATTCAGTTATGAGTACAAATTGTCACAATTGGATGTTGAACACTAGGGACTACTCATGCTTTTATTGTCACTGCTTTGTTGACAATTATGAGGAATGTATCAATCAAGATTGTGGATATGTAGGTTCATAGAATCTAGTGCCACTAGTTGTTATTGATACATTTGATAGAGATGAAGATGAAAACTTCGATGATGTTCCTTTGATTTCTACTGATTATGATCATATCTCGAGATTGGTCAAAATTGGTAAGTATATATATTTCACATTATATGGTACATTGAGTTGCATGTATAGATAGATATAGATAGATCTATAGATTGAACTAAGTATTTATTTTAAGATCTCACAGATGTATATATAAATTTACTGTGCAGTGATTGCTGAACATGGAAATGTAGAAGGAGTTGGTTATTATTTATTGCGTTGTACTGCAGAGAGAATGAAGTTACTTGAACCTGAAGAAAGCAATGGAATGTTGTTCCCCATAGGTTTGTATATGGTTTACATCAATATATTGAACTCAATTTGTAAATTTTAAATTTCAACCTTGTAACAAATTTCAAATTGAGTTTGTTTAAATTTATATATTGTTAAAATTTGTGACCTGCAGGTTCAGTTGTTTTAGAGGGAACATATTTCAAGCAAATCAAAGTAATTCAACATGGTATTCACTTTGTTGATTACGAACCAAACAATAAGGCATTTCAATATAGTCACCTAGTAGTTGCCACATCCATTTGTCTTCATACAATTAAATCTCAACGTGGACATCGTAAGTGGAGACTAGATAGTGAGGATCATGAGAGAATATTACATGTTCTCCATGAAAGGTCTGAACCACTTGAGTTGGTCTTAAAAGTATAATATGTATACTTATTTATTGTGTTAGGACCTACTTGATATCTCTAGATTAAATTTCATTATATTTTGTTTATATATTTAAACATATGATGGACTATAATTTGTTGATATATGATGAACCTATTTGATGGTTCAATGGTTTTAATATATAGAATTTTATATGTATACTTTGATTATTCAATTATTTTTATAGATTTCATATTAGTTAAAGATTTTATGTATGCTTTGATGAAATTAGTTATATTACTTATGACATGTGTTAGTTCTAGAATTAGTTAGAATAGTTATTATCCATTAGTTACATGTATTAACTACTTATCTTTTATGATATTAATTTTAGATCCCCTTAAGACCTCCCCTTAAGACCTTCCCTTAAGACACTAAAAAATGATGAAATTAGTTATATTACTTATGACATGTGTTAGTTCTAGAATTAGTTAGAATAGTTATTATTCATTAGTTACATGTATTAACTAGTTTTATTTTATGATATTAATTCTAGATCCCCTTAAGACACTAAAAAATTATGAAATTATATTACTTATGACATGTGTTAGTTCTAGAATTAGTTAGAATAGTTATTATCCATTAGTTACATGTATTAACTACTTATCTTTTATGATATTAATTCTAGATCCCCTTAAGACCTCCCCTTAAGACCTTCCCTTAAGACACTAAAAAATGATGAAATTAGTTATATTACTTATGACATGTGTTAGTTCTAGAATTAGTTAGAATAGTTATTATTCATTAGTTACATGTATTAACTAGTTTTATTTTATGATATTAATTCTAGATCCCCTTAAGACACTAAAAAATTATGAAATTATATTACTTATGACATGTGTTAGTTCTAGAATTAGTTAGAATAGTTATTATTCATTAGTTGCATGTATTAACTAGTTTTCTTTTATGATATTAATTCTAGATCCCCTTAAGACCTCCCCTTAAGACACTAAAAAATGATGAAATTATATTACTTATGACATGTGTTAGTTCTAGAATTAGTTATAATAGTTATTATTCATTAGTTACATGTATTAACTAGTTTTCTTTTATGATATTAATTCTAGATCCCCTTAAGACCTCCCCTTAAGACACTAAAGAATGATGAAATTAGTTATATTACTTATCATATCTAAATAAATCATATCATCTAATCAAATATAACCATGTAATCAAATCATCTAATCAAATTATACATCATCAAATAAAATCATCTATTCAAATAAAATAAAATCATATCATCTAATCAAATAAAACCATATAGTCGAGCTATCTCTGTATCAGCCATATGAAAAATAGTATGCATATCAGGAGTCTGAGGTGCACCTTGAGCGGCCATCTAGATACATCACATGTGAAAGCTGAGTGTTAATAATTAAGTACTTGATTACATGTTATAACTGCATGTAAAATGGAAACAAATATCTAAATATATACAATTATAGGTCTTATTAGGTCACGTAAATGGTCTTATTAGGTCTTAAGGGTCCTAAGATGTACTAATTAGGTCTTAAGGGGTCGTAGATAACATAAGAGGTCTTATTAGGTCTTAAGGGGTCACAGATAACATAAGAGTTCTTATTAGGTTCTAAATGAGTCTAATTACCTATCCTAACGTATAGATAAGAGTCATAGATTGTCTTAAGGGGTTGTGGGTAATATAAGTGGTCCTAGACTATCTTAAGGGGACGTGGGTAACATAAGTGGTCCTAGAGTCATAATTGGTTCTAATTGAGTCTAATTAGGTCCTAATTGGTTCTAATTGATTCTAATTGAGTCATAATTGGTTCTAATTGAGTCTAATTACCTGTCCTAATTAGTTCTAATTGGTCATAATTGGTTCTAATTAGTCCTAATAGGTCTAATTGGGTCTAATTAGGTAGATAATTGGGTCCCAAAATTTTGTTCCTAATAGGTCCTAATTGGTCTTGGTACAGTTAAGTCAAGTCTAATAGGTCCTAAATTTTGGTCCTAATAGGTCCTAATTGGTCTAGTTACCTGTCTAATTGGTCATAATAGGTCTAGATAGGTTTAGTTAGGTCTATTTGGACCTAATAGGTCCTAATACATCTAATTGGTCAGACTAATGTTGGTTAAAGACCTAATACCTATCTAATTGGTCCTAATAGGTCCTAGTTAGGTCTACTTGGTCCTAATAGGTCTATTTAGGTCTTTAAGTAGAGAAACAACTTAGACATACCTTATTTCCTAATATGACCTAATGTGACCTATTAGGACCTAATACGACCTAGAGTGTCTTAAGGGGTCATGGGTAATGTAAGTGGTCCTTGATTGTCTTAAGGGGTCGTGGGTAGCATAAGAGGTTCTAAGGTATAGATAAGAGTCATGGAGTGTCTTAAGGGGTCGTGGGTAACATAAAAGGTCCTAAGGGGTCCTAGGTTACATTAGTGGATCCTCGTATGTATAATGGGTCTTCAGGATCCGAATAGGTCATATATGTCTTAAAATATTGTAAGGGATGTATAATGGTTCAATAATATTAATGGGTTGTAGATGTGATAAGTGGTCTAAGTAGTCCTCGGACATCCTAAGATTCTTTAATGGGTCTTGGGGGTCCTAAGGTTTCATATTTGTTTTAAGATTTCATAGGGGATCCAGATAAGAGTCCTAGAAGGTTAATGGGTCGTAGGTGCAATATAAGTGGTCCTAGATTGTCTTAAGGGGTCGGGGGTAACATAAGAGGTCCTAAGGGGTCCTACGTTTCATTAGTGGATCCTTGTATGATATTAATTGAATCTAAGATGTACATAAATGTGTCCTAAGACAACCTAAGATATGTTAATGGGTCTTGATAATTTGAATGGTTCATATATGTCTTAAAATGTTGTAAGGGATGTATAATGGTCCAACAATGTTAATGGGTCGTAGATGTGATAAGTGGTCTAAGGGATCTTAGGTTACATTAATTGATACTAGTATGTCTTAAGGGTTCTTGTAGGCAACAATGGGTTCACATATGTATTAACAGAAGCTAAGATAGATGAATGTGTCATAGGACATTTTAAGATATAATAATGGGTCGTATGGGTCCTAAGGGGTCCTATGTGTCAAGTAAGATGTCCTAATATGTATTATAAGATCTTGAGATTCGTAAGGGATCCTAAGTGTCTTAATATGTTGTAAGAGAAGAATAAGGGTCCTAGAAACTTATTGTACTATAATTTTTTAACATTTTCTAGCATACTACTAGATCATTTTAAAAAATTTAACTATAATTTTCTAAGATTTTTACAAACTAAAAATTATTTAAAACAAATAACTAACTTTAATATTTACTAAAAATGCATGTACATGTGTGTGTGTGTGTGTGTGTGTGTGTGTGTGTGAGAGAGAGAGAGAGAGAGAGAGAGAGAGAGAGAGATTCCTAATATTTACAACTTTAAACTTAAAATTTAACATTTTCTCACATTTCTAACTTTAAACTTAAAATTTAACATTTGCTAACTTTAATCTTAATGTTTTCTAACATTTTCTAACATTCTCTAACATTTCTACTACGGTTTCTAATGTTTTGTAAATATTTTCTAACAGGTGCTAACAAACCACTACGATTTTCTAACATTTTCTAACATATTATAACATTTATACTACGATTTTTAATATTTATATTATTTTCTAATATTTAATTACGATTTTCTAACATTCTACTATTAATTTCTAACATATTAGATAATATTTAACTACAAATTTCTAACATTTGTACAAATAAAAATTTATTTAAAACAAATAACTAGCTAAAATAAATACAAAACATATTATTTACAATAAAAAATGTGAAAAATGTGTGTACCTTATACTGTTAGGAAATTGAAGACGTCGATGAAGCTCGGGAGGCACTGGCATGCTGAGGTACTTCGCTCCAAGCCCTAGGGTCCACAAATAGTGTAAGGAAAAATGATAATAAAAAACATAAAATGCCAGAAATTTATAAAAAAATCTGGTCCAAGGGGCTTGTGCGAAGCCCCTCTTTGTGCGAAGCCACCTAGGGGTCTTCGCATGAAGCCCCTTGTTTGGGGTACTTCATGTGAAGTGGGTCCACCACTTCGCACGAAGTATATACTTCGTACAAAGACGTCAAAAAAAACTTTTTCCCCACGAAGTATATACTTCGTACGAAGGCGTCAAAAAAACCTTTTTCCCCAACGTCGCAATTTTGTTCATCCCTAAAAGTGGGACACAGCTTCGTGGGATCACCCCCTTCCTATATATGCATTTTTGGGGTATGAATGGTGTTGTAGTTTTTATGAGAACATAATCTCCTTGTATGTTGTAGCATACAATATTTGTATCTCTAGTTCCTTTTAATCAATAAGATTTTCCCTGTATGTTGTAGCATACTATTGATTGCATACTCTATTTTTATTTAATATGCATTCTCTATATTATTTTAGCACTCTGTTTCTTTCAAATTGGTATCAGAGCTTAAGGATTCAGTGTGAAGTATTATTGTTGTGGGAAGAACTTGCTTATCTAAAATCTAAACTAAGATGGCTTCAAGTAGTTCAATCCAATCTCAAGTTCCTGTTCTGACAAAGAAAAACTATAATTCCTGGTCTATTAGAATGAGAACATTGCTTTATGCTAATGGTCTTTGGGGATTTGTGACTGGGGGATATCCAGAGTCTCCTAATCAAGCAGCTAAATTGGCTCTATCAAATGCTGATCGAAATCTATTGAAGGAGAATAGAAAGAAGGATAATAAAACTCTTGGTCTTATTCACCAAGGCTCAAATGAGACTATATTCCCAAAGGTGTCTAGAGTAGAGTCTTCAAAGAAGGCTTGGGATACACTTGAAACCTGTTACCAAGATATATCCAAGGTAAAGAATGTTAAGTTGCAAAACTTGAGAAGAGATTTTGAGAACTTAAAGATGAAAGACAACGAGACTGTGGATGGTTTCATGACATAGGTCATGAATATTGTCAATCAATTAAGACAATACAGTGATGACCTCTCAGACAAGAGAGTGATTGAGAAAGTTCTTAGATGTTTACTAAAGAAGTTTGAGACTATAGTTGTGCCCATAGAAGAGTTTAAGGACATAAGTAAAATGCATATAGATGAACTAACTGGTTCATTGATTGCACATGAATCAAGGATGACAAGGTACGATGATAACCCATTAGAGAATGCTTTCAAAACTCAACTACAAATTACCAGAGGTAGAGGCAGAGGCCAAGGAAGATTTAGTAACAATGGAAGAGGAGGCACAACTATTATTCAAAGAGACAATAGAACTAATTCAAAATCTAAAGAGAAATTTCAAAGGATCCCTTCTAACTTGATGGGGAGTAATAGTAGAAGCTGGCAACAAGGAAACCAGAGGTAGGATAAGTCAAAAGTACAATGTTTTTATTGCAAAAAGTATGGTCATTTTTCTATTAAATGTTGGAAGAAGCAAGAAGATGCCAGTAAGCAGTCTGGACATATTATAGAGGAATATGAAGATAATCAGAAACCTATGTTTCTGACCTATAATGTAACCCAAGAAAGTTCAAATGATGTTTGGTTTTTGGACAATGGTTGTAGCAATCATATGACTGGAAACAGAGAGTTGTTTGCCACTTTAGACACTAGCATTCAATCTGAGGTAAAGTTGGGAAATGATAACAAGGTGAGTGTTAATGGTAAAGGAGTGATTTCTATGTATACCAAGAGTGGTGAAAGAAGAACAATAGATGATGTGTATTATGTACCTAGTTTAAAATGAAATTTATTGAGCAGTGGACATTTAATAGAGAAATGGTATAGAGTATTCTTCAAAAATGACATATGTACAATCATTGATAAGTATCCAAGCAAGCAACTGATAGCAAGAGTAGGGATGACTAAGAATAGAATGTTTCCACTCACTATAAGAAATAAACTTTCTAACTCCTTGAATGCTTATAAAGTTAAGAGTTTAGATGAATCGTGGTTATGGCATTTAAAGATATGGCCATTTACACTTTGGTGGTCTAGATTTGTTGCAAAAAAAGTAGATGGTGAAAGGGTTGCCCAGTATTTAGCAACCGACAAACTCATGTGAAAGTTGCATACTTGCAAAACATCACAGAGAGAAATTTGTTTCTGGAGTTTCATATAGAGCAAAATCTCCATTAGAGATTGCACACACAAATTTGTGTGGACTGATGCAAACACCAACTTTGATTGGTACGAGTTATTTTTTAACCTTTATAGATGATTATAGTAGAAAGACTTGGGTTTATCTTTTGAAGCAAAAGTCTAAAGTTTTTGGTATATTCAAAAGGTTTAAAATTATGGTTGAAAAGGAGAGTGGAAAATATATTAAAATTCTAAGATCAGATAGAGGAGGTGAATATATGCTAAATAATTTCATTGAGTTTTGTTAGAATCATGGAATCAAGAGACAACTTACTGCTCACTTTACTCCATAACAAAATGGAGTAGTTGAAAGGAAGAATGGAACCATTATGAACATGGCTCAAAGTATGCTGAAGGAGAAGCATCTATCAAATGAATACTGGGGAGCAACAATTATTTGTTCAATCTATATCCTAAATAGGAGTTCCACTAAGAGTGTGAAGAACCATGTTCCTCAAGAATCTTGGAGTGGTAAGTATTGTAGCATATCTCATTTGAAGATTTTTGGGTGTGTGGCTTATGCGCATGTACCCAAAGAGATGAGAAGGAAGTTAGATGATAGGATTGAGAAGTGTATTTTTATTGGATATAGTGAAGAGTCTAAGGCATATAGACTTTATAATCGCATCACCAAGAAGTCTATTATCAGTAGAGATGTTGAGTTCATTGAAAAAGAGTCATGGGATCGAAGCATAGATAAATCTATTGTAGAGAGAGTTGTTTATCTCATGGAGATAATGCTGCAAATGAGCAAGCCATACAAGATGGACAAATGATTCCACAAGAACATACACATCCAGTAAGTACTCTAGAAAGAAAACCTCCAAGCGCTAGCCCATTGTAGTTTAGTATGCCTAGAACTCAAGAGCGTGGTGAACCATCCAGTCATGGTGGATAACAAACAACAGAATCAGAGGTTAGTAATGAATCAAATCCCAAATTAGCTTCATTAATAAGGAATAGAATCAAAGGTCAGAAGACTAGAAGTTTAAGAGAGCTATATGATCAGAATGAAGAATTAGATCAAGTTTCAAATTTTGTATTGATTGCATATGATCTTGTTAACTTTGATGAAGCTGTAAAAGAAGAGGTTTGGGTAAAAGCCATGAATGAAGAGATTGATGCCATAGAGAGAAATAACACATGGAATCTTGTAGATTTACCTAAAGGTAAAAATAGTATAGGTGTTAAAAGGATTTATAAGACTAAGTTAAATGTTGAAGGTGAGGTTGAGAAACACAAAGCAAGACTTGTAGCTCAGGGATTTAGTCAGCATCCTGGTATTGATTATAATGAAACTTTTGCACCTGTAGCCAGACTTGACATAGTCAAAATGGTGTTGGCTATTGTAGCACAAAATAAATAGAAAATGCATCAAATGGATGTAAAGTCTGTATTTTTAAATGGATTTTTGGAAGAAGAGGTTTATGTTAAACAACCTTAGGATATGAGATTGAAGGAAAAGAAGATAAGGTCTGTAAGTTAAATAAGGCATTATATGGATTGAAACAAGCTCCCAGAGTGTGGTATACCAGGATTGATGAATACTTGAATAACAGAGGATTCAACAGGAGTCCAAGTGAGCCGACCTTGTATACAAAGGTAAATCAAGAAGGAAAATTTTTGATAGTTTGCCTGTATGTTGATGATTTAATTTTTGTTGGAGATGTCTCTATAGATGACTTTAAGACTTCCATGAAAATAGAGTTTGATATGACTGATCTAGAATTGATGAAGTACTTTCTTGGTGTTGAAGTTACTCAATCTGAAGATGGTATTTTTATATGTCAAACTAAGTATGCTAAATCTATGTTTTGAGAAGGTTTAAGATGTTGAACTGTAAGCCAGCTACAATACCAATGATAACTGGTACAAAACTTAGTAAGAAAGATCAGGGGTCAAATGTTGATCCGACTTTATATAAGAGATTGGTTGGAAGTCTCATGTATTTGACAACATCAAGGCCTGATATAATGTTTTCTGTAAGTTTAATATCTAGGTTTATGGAGTCTCCTATGAGTACTCACTGGCAGGTGGAAAAAGAATCTTAAGATATATTGCTGGAACAACAAATTTTGGTATTTTGTATATATCAGTTTCAGGTTTTAAATTGATTGGATATTTTGATAGTGATTTTGCAAGTAGTATTGATGACAGGAAAAGCACATCTGGATATGTGTTTTGTTTTGGATCAGGTGCAATAGCATGGGCATCAAAGAAACAACCCATTGTGACTTTATCACCCGTCGAGGCAGAATATGTTGTAGTGACAGCAACAACTTGTCAGACTGTTTGGATGAGGAGGATTTTGTCTGAGATGCTACATGAACAAGAAGAGTCGACTCAGATTTATTGTGACAATAAATCTACCATTGCATTAGCAAAGAATCATGTTTTTCATAAGAAGAGTAAGCATATTGATACTAGGTATCATTTCATTCGAGAATTGGTAAATGGAAATCAAGTTTGTATGGAGTTTTGTAGATCAGAAGATCAATTTGTAGATATATTTACAAAACCATTGGCAAAGGATCTGTTTGAAATTCACATAGAAGATATTGGTGTTTGTATGATGTAATATTAGTTCTACTTAAGAATATATGGTAGAAATTAAGGAGGAGTATTGGAGATAGTTGTAATTTCTCCCCCTGTCACCGTTGACTCACTCTTGCCACCGAATGCACAACATCTGATTTGTGTTTATCTTTATGATTTGTTCTTATCCTCTCTATGCAACATCAGCTTGGTACTTTCCTTACACTCCAAGCTCTGTCACCGCCATAAGATTCTAAGAAAATCTTATTTTATCTGTAGCATATATTTTTTTGTATTCAATCTCTTACTGTTTCTGATCACCAATAGTAGGAAATTTGATTTATATTGTCTGTGCAAAATTTGATTGTTACTTGGCGTATAGTGCAAGTAATTAAACCGCCTTTGCTCACCCGTTGAATGTAATCCTTCCTATATATGCATTTTTGGGGTATGACTGGTGTTGTAGTTTTTATGAGAACATAATCTCCTTGTATGTTGTAGCATACAATATTTGTATATGCAGTTCCTTTTAATCAATAAGATTTTCCCATACTGTTGATTGCATACTCTATTTTTCTTTAATATACATTCTCTATATTTTTTCAGTACTCTGTTTCTTTCATTTTAATGGATCTAGCTTGGTCCCACCAATTAAAGATCCATTCTGAAAATTGAAGGGATAAACATTTTTCCCAAATTTATGTTCATGGTCACTTCCAAGCAATGTTTGTCTTGTTGACTTGTAGTTCAATGTCCTCCAGAAAAAATCTGTAGATATCATTAAATAAGCTCCAAGCTATGAGGCCACATGGTACTATTGGCACACAATTTGATTTATTTTCATGATCGGAACAACTTATAGTGTTGTTATCTCACAGACCATGTAATATTTTCTCATTGCTTTGGCTTTTAACATATCTGCACTTAGTTAAAAAATTATAAAAATTGTTATTGGGCAATTCTCAACGAATAAGGTAAGAAAAGGCTTCATGTTATAAATACTTTTATGGGCTAACTCTGAACCAACAATGAAAGGCTCCATGAGATGACCAGTCCTACAGACTATTTCAGCTCCTCATTACACATTATAAATAGGCTCTTTTGATTATAAAAAGAATTACACATTATATATAGGCTCTTTTGATTATAATATGCATAAAACTTTGCTGACAGAAATAACAAATACGAAAGCTGAGAAAAACTTAAAGTTCATTAAATCAGACTCAAAATGTCAATTGTTATGAAAAGTTAATGGCCATTATTTTGTTAGGCATAATTGAAATGGTAAACAGAGACACTCCTGGTCCCTGGTAGGTGCTCCAAGATGGGGATGAATATCCATTATGCGAAATAAAGTTGAGCCTTGGAATTGAAGCCTTGTAATATCTCTTTTCATTGACTGAGGGTTCCACCAATACCACAAGAGATGTCCCCGCATCATGCATACAATATTTTAAAAAACTAAAAGTTAAAACCATATAACAACGAGTCTGGCAAACAAAAGCTCTAATTTTTTTTATTTAACATTTTTCAAGATGTATTTTCTATTATTTTATGGGACAATAAGTCACCATAATCTGGCTAAGGGAAGTCCCTTCCTATGAAAGTTAGAAAATCTAATAGGACACATATGTTCAGCTCATTTTTTCCTCAGATTTTATAAAATGCTACAGAAGATCTCCCTAGGATTTATTTGAGACAACCAGAGTGTTGTGTAAAGTGAAAAATTTATTTTTCAATTTAACAGTTTCTTCTCACACTTGCAGGATACCCTCATCATTTAGGGCCATATTTCTACTCGCTATTGCTTCTTCTCGGGTCACTATCCTTTTCCTCAAATTTTCTAATTGCATGGAGAACATTCTCAATATTCTCTAAGCATTTTGAATGCAGATTCATTGATATATTGACATTTCCTTCTGTCAAGTCTTGAACAATACAATTTTGATCTCTACATATTATGACTCAACTTTTTGCTCAATTCTAGAGCTTTGACATATTTAAGTAACTTTCTAGAGTGCAGAAGCAATCATAAAAAGTTGCACCAATAGGCTGTAGTTACTATTACAATGGCAGATTTACATACTTCAAATGCAGGGAATAGACTAGGCAGGTCCTGTCAGCTGAAAACTATTTTCCGCATCAAAGTTGCAAAAATTGAAGAGTTAAAGCTATAAGGTCTTTTTTGGGAAAATATTATCTTATATATTCCAGAGAAGCAATTATCGACATCAGCTGAGCAATGTTATTACAAGGAAATAATCTCCCCTTCAAGGAAAAAGAAACTACAGACATGGGCCTTGTGCTCCAATTGAAAAATCATGCACATCCTTCTAAAACCACTAAGCTTAGTTGCACAATCATTGCTAATTACCATCTCAAAAATAGCAATTTCCTCATATTAAGTTGGGATATATCTTTCGGAAAAGTTTCTATGCATCTTATCCTCTATAGTGTTGGAGGCAGAGACAATAATATACAAAGTGCAATAAAATAATAAACACATAACAGAAAATAAAATAGTGATCAACTGTATTGATTTTGAAATAGAAATCTGGTTACATTTGAAGTTTTCCATTAGAGCTGCCAGTGCTCTCATACATCCAAAATAGAGAGTTCTTCTTCTCTTCAACATAAAAAAACATAGTATTTCCTTCTTAAAACTTAACATTATTTCTTTGGAGAAGTTTCCAAAAATCACCAAGAAGGAACAGTCTAGATGCATCGACAATGAGACTTGAAAAGATAGAAAAGGCAAAAGGAAATAAATGCAATGGTTGGAGTAGGTAATAAGTGGTAGGGGAGATTAAAATGTGTATAGTTGGAGGTCCATGTCACTCCTCATATGCCAACACTCCCCCTTAATCTTCACTGCCATGTATGTCTGCTATACCAATACCTTCTTGGAGATGCTCAAAAACATTCTTTGCAAGCGACTTTGTGAATATATCTGCGAGTTATTCTTTGGACCTGCAAAACTCAAGATGAATGTCACCATTGTTCACCAATTCTTGAATATAGTGATATCTTATATCAATATGCTTAGTACGTTTATGAAAGACATGATTTTTGTGTGCTAAAATGTTGTCACACTTCTATGAATCCTTACATGCAAGAAAACTCAAGAATGAGCCCTCACAAATCGATCCATAGCTCTCTATGCATGGAGTTGCAAGATTTGTAAAATTGCTCTCAGCTAGAGCTATAAACTTATGACCTTGCTAGTCAACCACACAATGAGAGATTCCAAATGAATGCAATGCTATGCAAATCTATATGAGAATGCAAATTAATCTTATGAGAATGAAGATGCAATTAAGCTATGAAAATGGAAATGAAAGAGTTACAAACCCTCTAATTAAACTATGTGAGATTAATCTAAAACATGAAAGGAAATGATACCATGATAATGCAACTATGATGCAAGCTAGGATGTGATGTAGATGCAAGATGAATGCCAATGATGCTCCAAATCTTCAAAACTTGATGCAAGAATATCTCCAAAAGCTTCAATGACTTAGAAAACCTGTAGCATAATAATTCATGTATTGTGTGTACAAATGAGGAAGAGAGCTCTTCTTTTATAAGAAGTGAAAAATAATGGACCATGGAGATTAAGAGGCAAAATACTTAATCAATGATGGAGAAAAAAAAGAAGCTTGATCCTTGTGCACAAATATCCTCCAATAAGAAAATTAGAAGCATTTACTTTATGTTGAGCATTTAATTTATGTCCATGTGAGGCAAAAGTACTTTTCTTTTATTTTTTATTTTATTTTTCTTTATAAATAAGAATTAAATGCTTTATTTGTGCAACAAGGATAAGAAGAAAAGTGGAGATTTTTTATTTAAATAAAAAGGGAGAAAATTCCTTTTAATTAAATAAAGGCTTAGGATAAAATGATTTTATTATTTAATTAAAAGAGATTTTTAATTAATTAAAAGAGAGCATATTCTCTTAATTAAATAAGATTTTTATTTTTTTGTTCTCTTTTAAATTAAATAAGGCTCAAACCTTAGGAAATATTGAATTGATTATGATTTGATCAAGGAAATTGATATATTTGAAAAATGTTGATTTTTGAAAATATTGATTCAGGGATTTGATAAATTGCAGAAATGGGGCCCAAAGTCTAGGCGACCATTTTAGGGTGCATACAATTTTTAGATAAAGAAATTGCTGAATTGTTATCACAATATATTTTTGTAGCTTCTTCTTGTGGATGCTGCAAATCTGAAAGTACTCTTCTCATCCACATTGCTTGGCAAGCTGCTAATGTCACTGCAACATATTCCGCTTCAGTTGAAGATAGTGTCACAATTGGTTGTTTCTTTGATGCCCAAGAGATAGCTCCAGATCCTAGGTGAAAGATATAGCCCGATGTACTTTTCTTATCATCCAAACTACCTGCCCAGTCACTATCTGTATAACCAATCAGCTTGTAATCATCTGAAGGTGCATAAAATATCCCAAAATCCTTTGGTCCAGTTATATACTGCAAAATTCTCTTTCCAGCTTTCCAATGAGTTTCTTTTGGTTTGTCCATGAATCTAGAAATAAGGCTAACTCCATGCATTATGTTTGGTCTTGTAGCTGTCAAGTATAGAAGGCTGCCAACTAAGCTTTTGAATAAGGTTGCATCAACATTAGGACTTTCATCATTCTTGCTAAGTTTCAAACTCAATGCAACTGGTGTAGGGGTTGGATTCACATTTGTCATCTTAAATCTCTTCAACAAATCATTAGCATACTTACTTTGACATATAAAGATGCCTTCCTCATTTTGCCTTACTTCTATTCCAAGAAAATATTTCATGAGCTCTAAATCAGTCATATCAAATTCACTTTTCATGGCTGCCTTGAATGTGTTAATTGGCATATTGCCTGTGAATATTAAATCATCTACATACAAACAAACTATCAAGATTTCTCCTTCATCATTCATTTTGACATACAAGGTTGGTTCATTACCACACTTGTTAAAGCCATTGTTCCAAAAATAAGAGTCTATCCTGCTGTACCAAGATCTAGGAGCTTGCTTTAAACCATATAATGCCTTTTTTAGTTTGCATACCTTATGTTCTTCTCCCAAGACTTCATATCCAAGTGGCTATTTTATATGCACTTCTTCCTCTAAAATGCCATTAAAAAATGTTGATTTAACGTCCATTTGATAAACCTTCCAATTATTTTAAGCTGTTATTGATAAGACCATTCTAATGGTATCCAATCTTGCCACGGGTGCAAATGTTTCATTGTAGTCTCTGCCCGGTTGTTGTGTGAAGCCTTTAGCTACTAGTCTTGCCTTGTGCTTTTCCACTTTTCCATTTGCATCATATTTTGTCTTGTAAACCCACTTAACTCCAATCACATCCTTGCCTTTAGGAAGCTCTACTAGGTCCCAAGTTTCATTCTTCTCTATTGACTGAATTTCTTCATTCATGGCTGCAACCCATTTCTCATCTTTAATAGCTTTTTCAAAATAAATTGGATCAGCTTGTGTTAAGAAAGCAAAATTAGTGCATAAATCATCATTTTCAGCCTCTTGAAGTTCATCACATA
This sequence comes from Chamaecyparis obtusa, assembly GCA_027943335.1. Classification (NCBI taxonomy): domain Eukaryota; kingdom Viridiplantae; phylum Streptophyta; class Pinopsida; order Cupressales; family Cupressaceae; genus Chamaecyparis; species Chamaecyparis obtusa. The sequence goes on along the minus strand of BSBK01004503.1, from coordinate 168,539 downwards.
TATCCCTAAGACTTTGTATCTTCTTTGAAGTATTTATAGACCTTGATCTTAGTAATGTAAGTGTTGGATTAGAAGACTCACTGCTATTATTACTTGTTGGAGTAGTATTATTTTGAGTGGTAGGACCCCTAGTAAGTTTTTTAGGAATATTTGATTGAGTACTTAGATTCACAACTTGAGATTCATTCTCTTCATTCTCTTGTGGAACACTAGCTACAACTGTAGTTATTTTATCTATGCTGCCATCCCAAGCTTCCTCTTCAATAAACTCAACATCATGACTTATTATCAGCTTCTTTGTGATAGGATTGTATAGCCTATATGCTTTGGATTGTTCACTATATCCCACAAATATGCACTTTTCTCCTCTATCATCTAGTTTTTGTCTCAATTCTTTAGGTACCAATGAGTATGCCACACAACCAAAGACTCTCAAATGTGATATATTGTGCTTCCTTTTGCTCCAAGCTTCTTCTAGTGTTTTATTTATTATAACTTTTGTTGGACATCTATTTAGTATGTATGATGAACATGCAACTGCTTCAACCCAATACTCATTTGGTAAATGTTTCTCCTTTAACATACTTCTTGTCATCTCCATAATTGTTCTATTTTTTCTTTCCACTACTCCATTTTTTTGTGGAGTGTACCTTGTTGTAAATTCTTTCTTTATACCATTTTCTTTTCAAAATTTTTGAAAATCATTTGATATGTATTCTCCACCTCTATCGGTTCTCAATGCCTTGATGTAGATCCACTTTCTTTCTCAACTTTTATCTTAAACTCTTTAAAGACAACAAATACGTCTGATTTATATTTTAGAAAATATACCCAAACTTTTCTTTTGAAATCATCAATAAATGTCAAGAAATAAAGCTTTCCTCTCATAGATGGAGTTTGCATTGGCCCACAAAGATCTGAATGCACTATCTCAAGTGGATGTTTTGATCTATAAGATTGTCCAACTGGAAATTTTTCTCTATGTTGCTTTGCCAAAATACAACTCTCACATGTTGTCTTAAGTGGCTCTATTGGTGGCAATCCATGTACCATTCCTTTCTTATATAATAGTTGTAATCCTTTGAAATTCAAATGACCAAACCTTAAGTGCCATAGCCAAGATTCATTTTTATATGAAGCTTTAAAAGATGATTCAACAAGCTTTTGCAAACCTTGTGGCTCTAAGAATAATTCACTTTGAATCCTGAGTGGGAACATCCTATTTTGGGTCATTTCAACTTTTGCAATTAGCTTATTGCTTGGTTTCTTATCTAGGATCACACATTCACCATTTTCAAAATGTATTCTATATCCTTTTTGTACTAGCTGCCCAATGCTTATGAGATTGTGTTGCAATCCAGGAACATAATATACATCAGGGATATGTTTTTCTTCTCCTTGCTTAGTTCTTATACTAATTGACCCTTTTCCCATGACTGCAATTTGGTGATCATTTCCTAATTTAACCTCTGATTTTATAGATTCATCCATGGTTAAAAATAGCTCCTTACTCCCACTCATGTGGTTACTACAACCGCTATCTAGCAACCATACTTCTTTGGAACTCTCTTGTGCCACATTGCATGTTATCAAAATAGTGTTTTGCTCACTAGTGTTGGGCTGGTTCTCATTTGTAAAATGTTCCTTTTGCTTATTCAAGTCATATTGTCTTTTTCTACATTCAGATGCAAAGTGCCCAAATTTGTTACAATAATGACATTGGATGTTAGATTTATCATACCTTTCTCCTTGATGATGACTATGAGGATGATTGTTCCCCCTTCCTCTTGATGATGTAGAATGAGTTTTTGAGCTTGATATTGGTCTTCTGCTCTCAAATTGTGCATTTCCTCTTCCTCCTCTTGGTGCAAAACGTCCTCTGCCTCTATTGTAATTTGATCTTCCTCTTGTGTTGCCAAATGAAAGTTGAGTTTTGAATGCTTTCTCCAATGATGATGCACCTGATTGATTCAACCTTTGCTCATGTCCCAAAGGTGATCCCATTAATTCATCAATTGATAGTTGAGAAAGATCTTTAGCTTCCTCAATGGCTGCTACAACTGAATCAAATTTTGCAGGTAAACTTCTAAGTATTTTTTCCACAACTTGTTAGTCCCCAAGAGTTTCTCCATAAGATCTAATTTGATTTACTATTCCCATTGCATGAGTGAAAAATGAATCTATTGAATCTGATTCTTTCATTTGCAAATTTTCAAAGTCTCTTCTAAGATTTTGTAATTTTGTTGTTTTTACCTTGCCTATGCCTTGATATGTTGTTTGCAAATTTTCCCATGCTTGCTTTGATCTTGTGGCAGCTGCAACCTTTGGAAATATTGAGTCCTCCATTGCCTGTTGGATAAAGAATAGTGCTTTAGCATCTTTCTTCTTATTTTCTTTCAACAAATCTTTCTCATTATTTTCTTTCAACAAATCTTTCTCAACTTATGAAAGAGCTTGATATGCTTGCTGGTCTGCTGGTTCAAGAAACCCATTTTCAACCAAATCCCAAATATCTTGGGAACGAAAGAGGGTTTTCATTTTAATGCTCCAAAAGTCATAACTTTTGCCATTAAAAATTGAAATCTAGGGCTGTGAAATGCTTCCACTTGTTCCTGCCATAATTTTGAAATGAAGAAACTTGTCCGTCCTTAATGAAGAAACCCAAAACATAGTTTGGATTCTCCCTTTTTGCAGTTGCAACAATCTACTTAGATCTCCTTTCCTTCCAATGCTACAAACACCAGTTTGAAACAACAATGCCAAGAAATGTATCCACAAGTCTATTACAATTAGAGAAAAAATCTCCTCTCTTATAGTCTTCCTTAAACAACCTGCTCTGATACCAGTTTGTTGGAGGTAGAGACAAGAATATACAAAGTGCAATAAAATAATAAACACAGAACAAAAAAATAAAATAGTGATCAACTGTATTGATTCTGAAATAGAAATTTGGTTACATTAAAAGTTTTCCATTAGAGCTGCCAGTGCTCTCATACATCCAAAACAAAGAGTTCTTCTTCTCTTCAACATACAAAAACAAAGTATTTCCTTCTTAAAACTTAACATTATTTCTCTGGAGAAGTTTCCAAAAATCACCAAGAAGGAACAGTCTAGATACATTGACAATGAGACTTGAAAATATAGAAAAGGCAAAAGGAAATAAATGCAGTGGTTGGAGTAGATAATAAGCGGCAGGGGAGATTAAAATGTGTACAGCTGGAGGTCCACATCACTCCTCATATGCCAACATATAGGAAACTGATTGCCACCAAACAAATTGTATGTCATATATTCCTGCAACTTTGCATGACTATCCAAAAAAATCTCCTAGACGAGGTCTGCACCATGAAAGAGCCACTGTAATGAAGCAATTGGATTCATGTTGTAACCATCACCAAAACCCCCAAGATGTTGGACACTTTAAAATATTTTGGCAAACTATCTCCCCTTTTTTCCACACAACAATAAAAGCATCATCAACAACCACCTTCCAAAATTATATTTTGACAAAATAACATTAATATAATGCTAGCCATCCTAGCACCTTGTATTTGAAATATGTTCTTTCTTTCAAATTATCTTGAACCTTCATTGCTTATTCGATCATGAGGCAATAGGAATATGTTAGAAAGAGGGAGTAAATAAAAGCACAAGAAAAACAATGCAAAGACAAATATAGAAAACAAAGATAAAAGCATAAAATTTCTGATTCTAATATTGTATTAATTTATATGTAACTATATATCAAAAACTATACGAGAGATTTCACAAAAGATAGTTTCTACTTTGTAATTTCATGCATACTACATAAAATGCAAACCCCTATTCTTGGTTGCTTGTTGTTGCTACGACATTACAAAGACTTCCCCTTTGAACTCACATATCTGTCATGAAAAAAGTGAGGAAAGTTTAAAAAATAAAAATGCATTTGATATCCAGTTTCAAGTCCAGTATAGGAAGTTTCTAGAAGAAGTTTTCAATAACATCTTTAATCTAAAATATGTCCAGTAGGTCAGTTTTTTGGGTATAGAATGGCTTGGGTGTTCTATAATCACCAAAAGAGGATGAGATTTTCATAGGAATGACATAATATGTTCTAGCTTTTGAAACAATATGCAACATAGAGATGTGAGATAGATACATGTAAAAAAATATGTCTTAAATTTTAAAATGTATTAAGACTCTTCTTAAAGTAAGAAGATGAAATAATTTAAAGAGAACACTTATAATAAATGACAATAACAAGATTTTGGTGAGAATCATTTAAGAGATCACTCATAATATCAATTTAAATTAATAAAGGTACAATTAGTGTTAGGAGAGTGTGAAATCAATGTGGAAATTCATATATGTTAAAATGGGGATAAATTGAGCATCTAAGTATAGGTGCTTACAATTTAGGACATTACAAAATATAAGGTTTAATTATTTTTTCTTATGATCAAATAAAGTAGGAGTATCTGGGTCTAAGGACAATCTTGCATCATTTACAAACATATTATTTTAATTTTTTATTAAGATTAGGAAATTGAAAATAAATACAAGCATCTATAGGTCTCCATATACCTAAAAAGTGTCCAATTCATGACATGGGAGGTTTGAAAAATATTTAATATTTATGGGCTATTTGTAAAGGCAATTGCATTTTTTAAAAGTGACAACTTTTTTCTATTATTTATAATTCCAAAATTATAGAAATACACTTATTTATGTGGGAACAAGGAAGGGGAAAGTCATGCACTCATATTCATACACTTATTTATGTGGGAACAAGGAAGGGGAAAGTCATGCACTCATATTTATTGAATGGTTACTTAAAAATGGGAAAATACACCTTTTTTGGCACCCACTTGGGAAAATAGAAAATACATCTCTTTAGGTGGCCTCTTGGAGAAGTTTAAAGGTCATCTATTGGCTATGTGTTGCTTTTATTAATAGCCATCTATTTCCCATCAAGAGGAAGAGTGATATTTCTAAGAGACACAAAGATTCTATAAAAGGGAGGCTTGGGCTAGAGGTTCTTCTCTTCATAGATAAAGAGGAGTTGTAAGGTGTATAGAAGAATAGCTTGTAGATCTACCTTGAAAAGTCGTCAAGATTAAATGAATAATACTTTGTAATTGAAGAATGTGTATTTCATTTTCATTTCATCGTCAAGATTAAATGAATAATAGTTTGTAATTGAAGAAAGTGTATTTCATTTTCATTTCATTGAGAAATAGAAGACAAGTTTTTTTTTTTTGGCAAAAGTGGCAAGCCACTAATATATTTATATATACAAGTAAACTACTTCAAAAGCTTCTGTAGGAAAGAACCAGTAAAGAAAACCTCCATTCCTTGCTCAAAATACAAATAGAGATGTTTGACTCCATATACTACCTAGAATACAACCTATTTCAATATGACCATATTACATTCAGGGTATATATAATAGCCAAAAAAAAGAGGCACCAGAAGTAGGACCCTAGATATTTATGAAGGAACTACTTAGCATGGAATTCCATATGCATTTAGTCAGCATTGGATGCTGATTACTGATTTCACTTTTACTAATTTTGTACTACTCGCTTAGTTTGGATCTTGTTTCCAAAGCTTGCACATGTTCATATCGAACACAAAAATAACATGAAGTTTATCCTTCACCATACTTTGAATGGTGTAAAACTTATCTTCTTACAACATAACACTATATATATTCTCCTTTACCATACTTCAAACAAGAGTTACAATGACCATCAAGATGTAGATATCATGAAAAAGACTAATATTCTATGAATTTAGGGGCTTTTTATAACCATATTTAAAAAATTTAAATATTGACCAGTTACACCAAAAACCAGGTGGTGCTTCTTTTACCATTCTTCAGCTAAGAAGTGAAATGGTCATCGGGTTTTAGATATGAAGCACACAATTTCAAAATTTGGATACTCTTAGAGTGTTAACACTATTATTCTTCCATTAGCTGTAACCCAGATCATTTTCCCCACTAAATTCAGGTTGAACATTATTTTCATTTCCCACAAGGAGTAGGGTATGTACGCCTCATTTGTAGTGCAGTTAGGTGTCTCCCGCAAGAAGTACGAGGTAGTCCCATGTCACTGTCCCAAAAACATATGGCTGGTATTGTAGACTATAAAATAAAGTTTTTTTAATTTTTCTGACGAAACATCAATAGCATTTATATAATATACCTGCAAAGAACTTGGGCCTGCTAAAGGAGATGTTTTCTATGAAGGAAAATATGGAATAATGTTGTCTTGATCAAGCCATGATCCTGTAAGTGGTGAAAATTTAGATGATGGGTTTGGAATGTCATATTCCTGCCCCATAACAGCTAATAGAGCATGCACTTTAGAATAAACCTTTCTCCTCAGTTCCGAGTTAAAAGCCCTACCAATATTTCAGAACACTTGTTACAGAGGATGAACATTCTACTGCTCCAGCGAAAGTTTAATGCTATCATACAATGCGACATAAGATTATTTGTTCTACACAAAGTGTCAGGGAAAAAGACCTCCAACATAGGCTTTCCCTTTCCATAGATCGTACCTCTAAACTGCTAGTAATAGTTTATTACCCATAATTAACTCTGGATTCACAGTCTTATATACAATTATCTCTAACGCTTTCTAGGATTGCAAAATATCCAATTCATTCGAAAGGAGTATAGAGACTAGCTGTGATGGGAATGTCATTCTACTTGCCTGAGAACAGAGGATTTCATCACCCACCATTTTCTTAATGCTCCTTCTACAGTGCTGACATTGTAGGTTGAATACTTTCCCGAGATGATCATCGCTAATGTGAAGCTCAAATGGCACTTCCCACTCTTCGACTTTAAGAAAGACCCTGAAGTTATGTGGCCAATACTCCATTGTTGGCAATGAAAAATCACTCTGCAAATCCCCTGAATCCGAAGAAGAAGAAAAGCCCTGCATATTTGTTTTCCTTAGCACACCGACCAAGTTTGATTTTTTCGGATTATTGAAGACTTTAATGCAAATTTATTTCAATGAAATCATGTCAAGAGCGCATATGTCAGTGCTTACTCTGGACATAGCGAGTCTGAAAGCAATCATTTGCCACTTCACACATGTGAATATTGAGGTTATACCAACAGTCGCATACTTTTGTACATGCAAGGGCCCGCTAACAGAAAGTGGGTTGGATTGTGAAGTGAAGATTGGCCTGCCTCCCTGGAGTTCTCACTTCCTTGCGAGTGAGGATGCTGTATTTTTTAGGCTTCGCGGGCTTCACCAACTGCAGCTAGAATCCCTCGATTAAAAACAAAATATCAACAATGTGTGGAGAAAGAGTTGTGGACAGAGTCTCTTTGGGGATTAACCTGCCATTCAACAGGAAACAATGAAAGCTCTGATTACATATACTTAGGTTTAAATAATGACATAATCGAAGCAGACCAAAGGACTCTATTTGACAACTCATTTTATTCTTAATGGATTATATGTTGTATACTGTCTTCATAATGATAAAATAAACAATATTTTATAGAAATTGTGGCCTTTAAAATAGTTCATATCACCTTAAAAAAGCTTGTAGTGTATTTATATTCGTGTCTGCAAAACAATAAGACCTTAAGTAATGTCCCATGTTTTACATATAGATATTTTACTGCAACAGCTTTCGAATTTCTCAAGCACAAAGAATGTGCATTTTGTATAGGTCTACAGTTTTAAGGACTCTCTAAAATTTGTCTTCAACATTTCAGCAGTGGAACTGTAGAACTGTATGCATGCCAAATCCAACAAAAAAAAATGCTAACTACTCAATTACATGTTCCAAAGTTGCTGTTAGGGTCCAAGACAATATGCCAAAAATGCAATTGAGAAAAGGGTGATCTAATCACACCATTGGGCCTAAAAAAAGCAAAACTCCGCTTGGCTAAAATAAGAATTCCAACCTCCAATGGAATCTGAACTTACAACACTGGTATTTCCCCCTTCCTGGGAATCTGCAGAGGCCATTGTGCTTGAGACAACGTCTTGTATAGTGGAAAATAGAAAGTGACATCGTATTTAGTATTAGAAAGAGAAAAGGAATAAATGAGTTACAGTTAAAATAATTAGTCCAATCCATTGATCAATATACCTCTCAGAGGAAAAGTGAGCGGATCCGTTGATGATAAAAACTATATCTAACACACCATCCTCTTTTTCTCTTGTCTGCAAATTGAAATAGATGTGTCCCTATTATTTATAGAACTTTTGGATGTGTCCTTTCATGCAGTAAGGACTTTCAATATCAACAAAAACGGAAAGTGACATTGTTTTCTGCCATCTCTCTGCCTATTTAGGTCTCTCTGACAATCTACCAGATCAGATGGTAAAACTGCCATGGGAATCCACAACTACCAAATGACACATGCACAATTACCATATATTGTTGAAAACACAACATGTGGTGCAAAGCCTATCAACATATCCACAACCACAGAATACTGTATGAGGTAGTTTTGTCAAAAAGCAAAAAAATCATTCCTTTTACAAGTTTAATTCTATCAATTTTCAATTGGTTTTGGATTCTTAGAAATATGATTTTATTTTACCAAATTTCCACAATCCATTAGATCACCTCTTTTGCTTATGGATTCGATTGTTTCTAATTTTTTTGCATCAATCAAGATGTTCAAGAGTGCAAGGAGATGTAGGAATTAAATAAATTATGGGTCATACCCAGATTTAGTTATAATCTACAACAACTTAAGTGTGCCAACCCAACTAAACAGTGTTTCCATATTAATTTGCACCAATATTTGCATATCTTCCTCATAAATTACCAATTTTAGTTATAATTTACAGTGGAGTAACTGGCATCGCCCAAATAATCAAAAATTTAATTTTCATATAAAATCATAACTAAGTATCCACATGGCTCGTCTATGCAAAGACTAAGAATGACAGTCATCTAAAGAAAAAAAGAAAAGAAAAAAAGAGCAACTGATATATAACCAATTTCAGTTAAATTTCTGAGAGAAAATAGTTATAACACGGGATCAAACATTCGATTTTAGTGTAAATTCAAACCTAGTGCTCCACAAACTATTCAACGTAATTTTTGAACCATGCCCAATTTCAGTTATAATTTACATATTTTTTGGGCAGTGCCCAATTTCAATTATAATTTACACTGAGAAAAAAATGAAGAGAATTAAGAAATACCAGTAAACTAACCATTATGAACTATACAGTCAAACATTCAATTTTTATATTCTACAGATTTTTATCCCTGTATTTACGAGTCGTACCTAATTAACGAGCCATTCTGGAGAAACGTAACAGAAAGTAATAATATTAAACGGAGTGGATTAAGAAATGCCCAATTTCGGTTACTTTTTACAGATAATAATATAGTCAAACATTTTGTTTTCATATTCTACATATTTGTTTTCTCTCTATTTACAAGCCATACCCAATTTCAATAATGATTAACACTGGAGTAATAATTGCAACCCCTCTAATTTTTAGTTTTCCTTAAGATATGGGGAAAGATTTAGCTTACTCATTTGATTAAGCTTCTAATGGATCTTTTTTATCTTTAAAACGATGAGCTCCTGTTCCTTCCGAATTTGATCCAAGCCCTTGAGATTCTCGTTTGCACTCTCATAAGATATTGGCCCTTTCAATTCTATTTTCAGGGGTTAGGGTTTACAACACCCAGAGAACAATTACTTAGAGCAGGTTTTCATGCGGCTGGTAAGCTTATTTTGGCTAGTAGCGACTGCTCAACATTTCTAGCAGCAATTCATTTTTGCTGCTTATTTCTTAGTAGACATCTAAAATAGAATGTTTAAATGAAATTTTAATAAAAAAATTTATAGATAGATGTTTTGAGAAAAAATAGGAGATAATAAAAGAGAGGGAAAATATCTTGTGGAGCCATATGTCATTTTTCTCAATAAGTAGTGGCTGCTTATTCCAGTCCCTCCTTTTTTTCAAAGCTTATTTTTAATTTTTAAGCAGTGGATGCTCCACAAAAGTAGGGATAGATTCCAAATTATCCTTTTCCCGTGATTAAAAAATGGCATGGGAACACTCCAGCTGCTTAAATTTAAGCACAAATTGTACTTAAGCAGCTGCATGGGGACATGGGGTTAGTGGTGAAAAGAGGGGATGACAACTAGGGCAAATGGAAGAGCAGTTCTGAAAGTTCCCATGACATCTGTCAAACGAACCTAGTAAGCAGGCTGACAGGTTGACACAATTCTGACGAAAAGGACCAATTGTCATTTGCAAGCACACAGCCAGGCAAGGTATTTGTGTCATCCGCTAGAAGAAGCTACCAGCAAAGCACACAGGATGACAAAATTTCAGCAGAAAATGAGGGCTCTAGGAGAAAAAGCTCCCACAATAAAACCTACCAGCTTAATTAAAAGGGAGATTTTAGTTTTCCTTCTCATTATATTAAGTCATGATATTTTAAACATCACATGATATTATCATCACATTGTGAGCTAATAATTAACATCCAATGGCATTGTCATCATATTGCGAAGTAATTCTTATTCTCCTGATGATTAATGATTTTATTACAAGGAAGTATGTCACTATCCTATCTTATCCTTATGAAGCTTGTGGCATATAATAAAATATATCAAGTAGTCATAATATTTTCCTTATGAACGATCTCAACTAAAATTGGAAAATCAACTAAGTTATACTTGGTAATCACAGAGTCCAAGTTTATTTTATCACAACCCAAATTTGCAAGATGGTCCGCTAATTTGCTTCTTTCCGTGTAAGCATGAGAGATGAAATGATCTTTGAAGGAGTTTAGTAGTGCCCAAATTTGATTCAATATATATGTAATCTGCCAATTTGAGGAGCTTTTAGTTATGCATGTATTCATAATTATAGATGAATATTCCCCAACATGTATTTTTGTATACCCTAGCTTCTTGGCTAATGTTAGACCAATTATTACAAAATGAGCTTCAACAACATTGTTCACACCTAATGGAAGGGCGGAAGTTTTGAAAGCCTTCAAGTTTCCCAAGTGATCTCTGATGAAAACCCTAGCACTTGAATCTCCCAGGTTACCTTGCGTAGAACTAGTAAAATTAATCTTCACATAATTGAGGATTGGGGGCTTCCATTCCACACTTGCTCCATCAATTTGATGTTGATTATGTCTTGTCAGAGTAGAGAAGAAAGGAATGGACATATTTTTCTATTTGAACTTTATAATGGTACCCTCCCAAGGTGTGAAGAGTGGATTGCACTTAATATTGATCTAAATATTAGCATAAACCAATTTTGAAATTGATTTCTCAATACCTTCCAATAAATTTTGTAAGGGGAAGCGAGCTATCTAAATATTCACTTGTTTCTCTCCCACCATATGGACCATATAACTATAGATGGAGCACACTTCCATATACATGCAAAATGTGTTGAAGAAAATAGAGTAGGCTGGGCTTGAAACATGTCGCATAGTGTGTTAGGGAGTGGCATTGATAAACCTAATTTATTCATGATGAAAAAACAACACTATTGGGCAAATTTACATTGTAAGAATAAATGATATATTGTTTCATTCTCTTTATCACACAAGACACAATGAAATGTTTGGGTAATTTGTAACTTCTCTAATTTGTCATTTGTTAAATTATTTTTCTTAAGACTAACCAAGAAAATCATCCCGCTTTAGGTAGGACCAAACTATTCCATTAAAATGAGAAAGCTATGTGTGTTCACTATTGATTTTCCATTTGTTGAATCACTTTGTACCCAGTTTTAATTGAGTATTTACCATTTTTTGAAGGAACCCATATCAATTTGTCCTAATCATTTGAAAGATAAACAACTCTATTTGATAATATGCTTAGTAGACAATATTTTTGTGCACTGTTTATTGGAAGATCCAATGGGTCTTTCCTGAATAGAGTTCCACCTTGCAAACATAGTCAATTAATTTGGATCCCCAACAATTAGTGATAGATTGAATTGTATCCAATAATATATTAAGTTGATTGTGAGGCCTCACCCCGAGCCTGTCATAGCCTTTCAGTTTCTGCATTTGAGATAGACTTAGTTGATGTTATATTTTGATGCTTTATGGATTTCTGATATTTTATATTATGGTTTTATCACCTTAGAGGTTAGATGCACATTTTGTTATGTTGTTTTGATGAATATTGTGATATCTATTTGGAACCTTTATGTGTGATTAAGTGGATTTTATAAATGTGATGATGTCAAAATGATACTTAATTATGCAATGAATTATATATGCAATGTTTTAAGCTTAATTAAGTGATGAATTGTATTTCACACGATGAGTTGTGTGTATGTCATTAATGAATTATTATGCTATGTGAATTATGACTTAATTAGGGATATTGCAGATGAATTATCTTGATCATTATTGTTATGAATTTACTTGTATATATTTCCTTGAACTACTAATGTTGGACTTTAGTGTGCAGGGAATTAGACCGTGGTAAATTCGGGGAACCAAAGCATACACCTATGTGAAAATTAGTTCGAGCCAAGGTTGCTTCGAATGAGAGGCAAAAACCTCGTTGTATCGTATTTTATTTGTGAAAGTAATGAGCATGAGTGTATTTAATTTATATGTTAAATTGATAATGTTAATTATTTTTTAGTTTTCCCAAGTGGATATGCCACATGGCTTGTGATGTGTCATTCTTGTTGTGTCACTTGACACTTGTATTTGTACTTGTGGCCATGACATGTCCACTTGGGGATTGGATGCCCATCAACCTAGCATAGTTCCTTGAGGATCCCCATGAGAAATCCCTTGGTTAGGGAGCTTGAGGTAGTGTCAACTCAAGGAATTTCGAATTTGAACTTAGCATGCACTTATAGGGGGTTAAAAAGGTGCCTAGGGGAGTGTTTAGGTCATTTTTAGTTAGCCCACTTGATATACCTTTGGATAAGGGTCATTTTTCACCATAGGATAACCCTTAGTTGAACCAAATGACCCATCCAAAAGTTGGTTTTCCAAGATGGCCGAAAATTAACTTTTGGGACCATGTTTTGGTAAGACCACCACCCATTAGAAAGGTAGTCGTCATCCCCCTTTTTAGCTTACCTTTGTAAGATATCAAAATTGGAAACCTTGTAAGGGACTTAGGAAAGACCACCCAATGGGAATGTAATCTTATCCCTAGGAGCTTGTGTGGAGGTCTTTTTAGAGGGGACTCTTCTTTTGGAAGAGTTTGAACATTCACTCTCTAACTTAGAGACTAGTTAATTTTGGAGGAACTTGGATAGAGGAAAAAGATTGGACAAAATGATCTCCTCTCCAACTCTCTCACCATTATTGCTTGGACTTAGGTTGGTGGCTCCTCATGAAAGCTCTTGTAGATGATAATTTCTTTGTATGTAGTATTGTAATTTTGTGTTCTCCATATTCTTGTTGTTGAGAGTATGTTGTGTTGCAATATTTGTAGTTGTATATGTGAAATCTTATGATAGATCTTGTGCAAGTCTTTTTGTATTGTATATGTGAAGATTTGAGTTATTGAGATTTCTTGTTTGTGTTGTATTATTTTTAAGGGAGTTCTCAAGGCCATAATCACCCTTGGGAGGGAAGAGTGGCCTTGAGGTGAAGGAATTTTGGGATAGCCATGGGTGTAGAGTCTCTGTTTGGAAAGGAGAAGGAAGAAAACATGGAAGTATGAGCTCCATGTAGCCATTTCTCTTTTTATATTTTGGGGGTCATAAGGGATTGTATGGCTTGTAGCCTTGGGGGTCATAAGGAGTTTGTTGGGTTTTTGATATTGTGATAAGATGTGTGATGAGAAAGCCAAGTGTAGGCTTGTCTCTTATTATGAAATGTGCTTTCTCCCCTTGGGATCTAGTTCCACCTTCACCCCAAATTTTGGGTCATTATGAGACTCAATGTTCATAGCCTTGGATGAGAGTTTTATTGTGTTTATTGTGTTATTGATGATGTTGGTTTGCATGATTGTGATCCCGTTTATGTGATGGTTCCCCAAGCTCAGGGGTGGCTTCTTAGAAGCCTAGGATGGGAAGTGAGCTTCCCATGGTCTATCCATATTTTTACTTGCAAGATTATGAAGCTATGTTCATGTGGAACAAGACTCTTGGAAAGGTCTTCTTTTGGTGTATTTGTGAAAGAAAACATGGAGTGTTGCATTGTTGATCTATTGTAATGAGAAGCTCCTCTTGTTGATATTGTATTGGACATTTTTTTTCCATATTGATCAAGTTGTAGGAAAATAATGATCTTGTTTATTGTAATATGAATTCAATGGTGAAATGAGTAATGTATTCTATTCACTCGAATGTAAGGTTCATGTTGACAAATCAATAGTGTAAAAAGGATTAGTGTAGCATTCTATTTCATTGTTGCAAGGAAGTGTTAATTTAAAACTTTAGAAGCATTTTCCTTAATGACATGATGAATGAATTTCAAGTTGAAATATCAAAGTAAATGAAAAGATGTTTAGATAGATTAACAATTTTGATATTCATAAGCACTATGTCTGTCTTAAGAAATTATTAAATCCCTTATGTTTTAAGTATTTACCTTCAACTATGTATGTTCTTATCAAGCCAAATATAAGAGCTTTAGTGTTCTTCATTTCCTAGTGTTGTACTAAATTTTATTTGTAGAGATCAAAATCATAAGAGAAGAAAACCAAAAAAATATCTAGTGTAAAAATCAAAACAAAGGCAAAAAAAGACCTACAGGTCTCTGGAACATTTTCCTTTGCCACAGTCAATATTTTAATCAAAAAAATCTCCCACTTGCCTTTCAAAACAAAGATATAATAATAAGATGGAAAAATAAATAAAATACATAAGGCAGAGGACAAGTGGGTGGGACCCAAGAAAACTAAAAAGGCTATCTCCTTTCAAGTAAAAAAAATAAATTAAATAGAATAGCACATGTTAAAAAACCACTTGAAAAAAATTTTATATATATATATATATATATATATATATATATATATATATATATATATATATATATATATATATATATATATATATATATATATTGATATTGTACCAAAAAAAAGGGGAGTCTTTTTAACTCTAAGCCCATGTAGGCCTAAATTTGAAAAGATATCATTGTAGGAGGGGGGGGGGGGGGCGCAGCCCCACACCCCACCCCACCGCCATGAAATGGACCGCGGGCCCTGCCAAGGGTAGGGTAGGGTACCTGCAAGTCGTAGCTGTGTGTGTGAAAATTGTACTTGATCTGTAGACACAACACTTCAGTAAAACATTAGAGGTTAGTGATAATCGAAATCGTGCAAAATTGAAAACTATGTAACCAAGCGCTTTACTACCTTCTAATAGGTGCGAGATTGATGTTCTCAGATTGTAATCGAGATCAGTGACCTAGACGACACCTAAATGAAGGATTTGAATGCAATTGATCTATATTTTTGATATTTTCTATGCAATAAGATGATAAAAACTGATATGAATCTATGCTAATATGAAATTGATATGCTATGAATGCTATTGAAAATTGATATGCTATGAATGCAAAAATAAGATTGATCTCACAAAGATGTCGATTCGCAAGAGCTTTGATTCTTCAATTCTAATTCTCCAACGTGATTGTGCAAAATATGAGATGCTTGGATGCAAATTTGAGAGATGATTGAGAGATTTTAGAGATGAATTATGAAGAGTTGAGCATTGTTTTTATAGAAATCCAGGGCTTTGGAGGTGCATGGATAAAAGCCATAAATCACTCAAATAACTCAGGTTGATTTTTGAGTTATTTTTAAATAAAAGATAATTAACTCACAAAAACATGCAAAAGCTAAGCTTTAACTCAAAATAGAGTTTAGCTTTAATTGATAATTGATAGTTGTTTTCTTTTATGATTGTGCATGTTTTATTTATGAATTAATTTAATAATAAAGTGATTTATTTCCAACTTAACTACTTTTAAAAATAAAACAATTGATTTATGGGTTAATCAATTATTTAATCAAATTTTTATTAAAAATTATATTATTAAATAATGACAACTTGCTTTAATTAATTAAATAAAAATTTAATCAATTATTCATAAGATATTTGGATTTATTGTCAAAATTAAATAATACAATTAATAATAGATAGAATTAAATTTAATTACACAATTAAGTGGCAAGATATTAAATCTAATTAATTAAATATGAAAATATTCAATTAATCAAACTTTAGGATAAATGTGATTTATTGCCAAATAATTATAAAATTAAAGATAATTATGATGATTAGGAATATTACTAAGAATATTCCCCGATGCAGAATTTAAGATAATCAATTATGATTCGATGATGTTTAGATGTGCCTTAGATTAGGACTTTGATGTCGATTTCGTTCGAATTGAAGATGTAGGAGATTAATGAACTTATAGCCCATTTTTGGGATATTATATTTTGCCCCTCTTTGAATTACTGTGCGAAGCGCAGTGGTTCAAAGATAGTCTGTGTTTGATAAAGATATGAAACTGATTCAAAAGATAAACCGATCTCAAGATAGAAACCGATTGAGAGATATTGAGATAGGAGGTCCTGAATGACCAGAGATAATGTTCACTGTAGCAGTGATGAACCTATGATTGCGAAAAAGTGTCAAAATGCCTGATTCTGAACCTTAGGATTGATAAGAAGTGAGTGACCCATTCTAGACTCGATTGTCTTAGCAGAACTAGCAAGTATCACATCCAAACCCTTCAGTTACCGAAGAACCAAGGAAAGAACACTATGATCTAATGGTTGCAAAAACTGATACAGTTTACAAGATTAGGAGAATACCAGATTGATATGGATCTTGATGAATCTGATATGCCCCAAGTGATGATAGATTTGCCCCGAGCGATGAGGTCTTTTTTTTTGATGAATCAGTAACTAGACATGATTGTTTGTCTTGATCACTGATGAAAGATATTGATAGACTTTGGATGATGTGCAATACCATGCCCCCTTCGGGATTAAAATTGAAATCTGACAAGAAAAGTCAGTGTTATAGTTTAGAAGCATGTTAATTGATTTGAGAAGTGGTTAAACACATTTGGTGAATGCATTCTGCATCGTTTAGAGGTCTTGGAGACCAAGTTTGACTAGGTTTGACCATGAGTTGACCAAGTTGAATTTTTGATAGTTTGATGTTAGATAATCAGTTAAGTTTAATACTGGATTTCTGTGATGATTGAAGGTCGATA
Source organism: Chamaecyparis obtusa (assembly GCA_027943335.1). Taxonomy (NCBI): domain Eukaryota; kingdom Viridiplantae; phylum Streptophyta; class Pinopsida; order Cupressales; family Cupressaceae; genus Chamaecyparis; species Chamaecyparis obtusa. The sequence continues at coordinate 151,355 of BSBK01004503.1, read as the reverse complement.
TTGCAAGTAGTTAATAATATGAATGATCTCAGATTTGAATTTTGATCCCAAAAAAGGATTCTACTTGCTGCTTCATTGGAGGAACCTTCGTGTGGGATTCAGCTCTTGTTAGATTTGAAGAATTGATATGAAGAATTGTTTAAGCTTTGAAGTTTGTTTAGTCATTGTGAGATCATCCAAACATGCAAAATGCAAAGAGACATGCAAAATGAAATGCAACCTAAGACCTAGGACCTAGTCACTGATCATATGTCAATTTGTTATCATCATTGAACTTTTAGGTAACCGGATAAATCAATACAATGCCCACTAGTGATGAAACCATAGACATATGAATATTGATTTGTAACGCTCAAGAACGAATACAACATCCACTGGCTAGGCAACCATGGACATATGAATATTGATTTTGTTTTCGGAATGTCAGATTAGATATAAGCATCAAAGCACAAACGCCAAGATGACCTGAATATCATGTCCATTTTGATATAGCAATTTGTATAAGTATCAAAACATAAATGTCATGATGACCTGAATACGCCTTGCATTGCAAACACATCAAACAGTCAAGAGATCATTCTAAATCCAATGTGAATTACCCGTAGTGACCCTTTATCGTTCACATCCTTAGGCAAGATCGTGTTTCACAGTAGGAGAAAGAATTCACTTCAAAAAGGCAATAGTTAGATCAAACTTCCTTGAATTTTTCGGGTATCAATGGTCGAGGTACACATGGCCATCCAATTCGAGATAGAGGCTCTTACAGTCGGACACCATTTCAATCTGGAATTTCCAAAGTTGTTAGATTTTCACATACAAGCAGAAGACAAAGAAAAGCTTATGCCCCTAGTCATCACTCTCTAAATCCTATAAAGGACATCATCGAAGAGCTCGAAGGGACACAATATGCAAAAATCTCAATGCGAATCAGTAAGCATACAAGGAGATAAAAGCACGAAGCACGGATTGTTTTCAGTTGAGTTTGGATGTTTGATTGTTGTAGATGCAAAATCCTTTCTAGAGACGAGACAGACAGATAGATTCAACTTGAAGCTTCAAAGGACTCTGACTAGATAGGATACGTCTAAGATACATTGGAGGCCATAGGATATGACATTGATTACCCCCAAGTGTTAAACATTGATAGGATACAGACGCGCAAGCTGATTGGTGTACAGACCGACTTATTGAAAACTAGAAATGTTGAAACAAACTGGGAGATATGTACAAACTAAAGCAAGACTGAAAGCTGGGAAAGACCAAGATTGTGCTGATAGATGGAGCATTTGGAACAAGTGGCGCCCGTTTGCTGGGTTTTCACCATCTTGGCAGAGATTCTATTTTTGCTACCAAGGCGCCTGTTTCCAGGTTTTCACCAAGGCACTTTTTCTTTTTTTCATTTTTTTAAATTTTTGATATTTTTTTAATTTTTTTGTGAATCATCAAGGCGCCTATTGCTAGGTTTTCACCAAGATGTTCATTTTTTTAGGACTTTTTCTAATTTTTAAGATTTTTTAGGACATTTTACCATAGACTGAATGCCTTAGGCATAGAATTTCTTCAGATGGAGAACGTTGATTGGTTCTCGGAGCTGTTCTCCTTCAGTCATTGAGTGTTGATAGGCACCAGAGCCAAAAGTAGTAGTGATAACAAAGGGACCCAGCTAGTTGGGTTTAAACTTTCCCTTGCATTCTCGATGGGATTGATTTTTAGGATTTTCTCTCAAGACTAGATCACCAATCTGGAATTCTCTGTGTCTGACTTTCTTGTTGTAGCCTCTAGACATTCTCTTCTGATATAGTCTGAGATGATCATACACTGCTTGCCTACGCTCATCTAGTAATTCAAGTACTTGTAACCTAGACACTCTGTAGTCATCGTCGGTGACAAGTCCATGCATTCTAATTTGGAGTGATGGGATTTCAACCTCAATAGGCAGTACCACTTCAGACCCATAAACTAAAGTGAAAGGTGTAGCCCCAGTAGGTGTTTTGATACTTATTCTGATACTGGTTCTGATACTTGTTCTGATACTGGTTCTGATACTTATTTTGATATTGGTCTGATACTGGTTCTGATACTAGTTCTGATACTGGTTCTGATATGGATTCTGATACTGATTCTGATAATGATTCTGATAATTGTTCTGATACTAGTTCTGATACTTGGTATACTTGATAGCATCTTTTTCCATTGTAAACTCCCAAGCAAGATTATATCATGCAGTCTCAATGACTAGCAAGGTGGAGAACAAGAGGGATTGGCAAGCTAGTGGAAGAGATGGAAGATAAGAGAATGAAAGAGAATGAAGGGAAGAAATCCTCAAGGTAAAACTCCTCAAGAATACCCAAGCTAGGAAAAAATTGTCATGTAAAGTGCATTGGGATAAACAATGAAAGGCCAACATAGGAGAAGTCACAAAAGTGTAATGCCAGAGTAGGAAAGGATGCAGTCCAAAAGAGTAGACATGTCAAGAGGCTTCATAGCATTGTGTTTTACTCTTTCTTTCTTTTTTTATTAGATCAAGACCAAAGGGGAAAAGGATAGCGATAGGCAAAAATGAATGGAGGAAGATAGACATGAAGGCTAAACAGGAAGGGAATGAAAGCAAGATCATCATAAGATAGCTCACAAGATAGCCAAATGTTCGTGTATAGATCAACATTGTCAAGATCAAAGAGAGAAGATGGAATGGATGAAATATGTAGAAGAACTACGCATAATGCCTGATTGCCAGGTTTTCATCATGGTACTTATCCAAGGCACCACAAGGGAGTGGTTTTCACCATAGGATGAATTTATTTATCTTTACTTTTGCTACCAAGGCGCCTGTTTCCAGGTTTTCACCAAGGCACATTTTCAATTTATTTTTTTTTTCATTTTTTTTTGGGAAGAAGGCAAGCTTTTTAGATAATGCTCCTTGAAAGGATAAACCATGATATGCCAAGGATTCAAAATGACACACTCAAAGATGCTGATAGGGAAAGGGAGATGAAAGAGAAAAATGGAGGATAAGGTTTTATGTAAAGCGAGTGAGGTTGGAAGATAGGAGGAATAGGCAAGTGAGGAAAAAAGATAGGAGGTAGAAGGATAATGCATGGAAGGATTGTGAAAGGGTAGATGGAAAGGAAGGCAAGATCAATGTAAAAACACACCTTGAAGGGTGGTGAGAGGGTGGAGGAAACGTGAATGAAGGAATACGTGAAGGAATATGGCGAATGGATAGTAGAGGTTGTGGTTTAGGCGCATGGAATGGAAGAATATTTTTGGAGGGAGATGAAGTGGAAGCCTTTGGAAGCTTGAATGTCAATTTCACTTTTTTCTCAACACCAGACTCTTTCAAGAGAGACTTTGGAATCCATATAGTCGTAGGCTTTTATTTCCTTTTGATGATTTAGAGATAATATCTTCAATGATGGATTTTGGAACCCATACTTGTCTTGTAGTTTTTTTTTTAGCTGTCTCTTTTGACTTTATGCCTCCATGTCGTTTAGAGGAGACATGGTGATCTTCTCTTTTTGATGGATTCTTGTATTGCTTCTTTTTCTTGTATTGAACATTCAAGTTACTTCCAAAAGACTTGGGATTTGTGGAAGAGGGAGGATATGACTGGTTTATGGGTTAATCAATTATTTAATCAAATTTTTATTAAAAACTATATTATTAAATAATGACAACTTGCTTTAATTAATTAAATAAAAATTTAATCAATTATTCATAGGATATTTGGATTTATTGTCAAAATTAAATAATACAATTAATAATAGATAGAATTAAATTTAATTACACAATTAAGTGGCAAGATATTAAATCTAATTAATTAAATATGAAAATATTCAATTAATCAAACTTTAGGATAAATGTGATTTATTGCCAAATAATTATAAAATTAAAGATAATTATGATGATTAGGAATATTACTAAGAATATTCTCCGATGCAAAATTTAAGATAATCAATTATGATTCGATGATGTTTAGATGTGCCTTAGATTAGGACTTTGATGTCGATTTCATTCGAATTGAAGATGTAGGAGATTAATGAACTTATAGCCCATTTTTGGGGTATTACAGTAGTAGGACGGGCCCTACCAAGGGTAGGGTACTGCTTGCTGCGATAGGGCGGGCCCTGCCACGCAGGGGTACCGCACTGTCAAGCGCAGGCCCTATGTAGTCCTTAGGGACTTTAAAAAATTTTTGACACTTGCATTTTTTTATTATTTATTTATATTATTTTTTATTTTATTTTATTTAGTTTAATTAATATTAAATTTAATTATTAATAAATTTAATTATTAATTTTTTTATTTTAGATCAGTAAACAGCCAAAGCCTTGATTTTATTTATTTTAAATTTATCTTTTTACATTTTCTTCCGTTCGTGCAGGCACTGGTAGGAAAGAACGGGGAAGAAAACCTTCAGTCTGGCCCGGGACTTTAGTCCAAAAATAATATATCAAGTTTAGAGTTCCTACAAGCGTAAGATTACAAAGCTCCACTTGATGGAGTCGAAGAGGGCATTCCCTTTTTAATACAGATTAAAGGAGGCATACCTCCATGATAGTGAACACAGATATTCATTAATCTTTTAAATACAATGCTCTTTTAAGAAGAACTAATGAGCATTCCCATCTTGTGCTGTACATTTATTTATATTGAGATTACATGTACCTTGCTCTTATCTTTAGAGCTAATGAGCCTTCCTTTAACTTTAACTGTGCTTTTGAAAAATCATGTTATTTTCTCTCATCCTCACTCTTCGAGTATTTGCCTTAGCTTTGATAAGTTCTCGAGCCTCCTTTTCTTTATTTCTGCCTTTTTGGTCTGTTATGGTTTTCCTGTATACCTGCAAAATAGATAGACACCATGCCACCTCTACTCTCCTAATTTACAGTTAATTAATCATTTTCATGATTCAATCCTCATTAAGCTAGTTCAGGTTAGGTATTAATGAAATAATGTAATTGCAAATCTTAATCCATGAGTTAGTCTACTAAATAAAACATTACCATCTAAGTCCATTTCTATTGGTAGTCATGCTATAAGCTTTATTTCATTATTATGAACATAAGAAATTTATGAGCACTTTAGGAGCCTTTTAATTTGTCATAACATTTTTTGTTTTAAAGATTATCATTTTTGTGATCGATGAGCCTTCATTGTGTTAGGAATAAGGTGTCTCAACCTTGGATAATTCCTATTCTTATTATTTGTTTTTTAAATGTATTTTTTTGCAAATAATGTAATTAAGTGTGAGTGTACATGTCTAGTTGGCATGTTGATGTGTCACTTCACTTGATGTGTCGACATCTTGTGCGTAAGGAGATCACGACTGAAACGATCATGATGGATTTCTATGACGCGTAAGAACTATTTAAGGAATGTGCTATGACAGGTGTAAGAGCATCTTATGACTTCGGCCTATTTGGGCGCCCAAGAAGAAGTGGTTGGTGTGTGTAAGAGAATATGCCAAAAATAGGTTGGTATGACAGATTCTCTTACACTTCTCTTGTGACCGTTATTTTTGGCAGATTCTATGACAAGCTGTCATAGTCTATTCTAGGGATGGATGCCTATTCTTGGGATTGCATGTAACAACTGTGTACATGTGGCTTTGTGCATGGGTCTTGGTGGTTGTGCCTATTTTTGGGTCCAGAGGAGTCTATATATATGATGCTGCTCCTATGGGAGAGATATAACAAAAATTTAAGTCTTGTTGGCTTTGTCTCTCATTTCCTAAAAGAACTTGCATTGCAAGTGTATTGTAATCTTTGTGTTGAAGATAATACATTGTGCAGGTTTTGGAGTGCTGGGGTTTTTTACCGAAAGGTTTTCCCCAGGGTATATCATTGTGTCATTCTCTATTTTTCTGTATACATTGTATGTGGTTGCAATATCTTTGTTAAAGTAGTTAACAAATTTGAAATTGTAAGGATTTATAAGAATTTGCACAATACTCTCCTATAGAGATTAGCGTAGGAAGTTGTTTTCGCACCTGAGTTTCCTTACACATTGTAGGTTGGCATGTCCCTAATATATGATGATTGTTTTGACTAAATGAGACGTTAACTTCTTACATTCCCTATCTTGAAGTCTACTATGTAAGAGGGCAATATATATATGAGTGTGTGTTTGTGCATGTTTGTGTGTGTATTTTTGCATTTTTATCTTATACTCACAAATGTTTCTATACTTGTTTACCTTTAAATTCATTTACATTTATTTACATCTAATCTTGATTTCCTATTTTGAAATCATTTTTCTTCACCTTCCGAGTTCTTCTTTCAAACTCTCATGAATTTCTTCAATTTCTTGCCCGTCAGCTCCTAGGTTAGCTAACTTATCTGCGTCTGTATTGCCCTCTCTGTAAATGTGATTCACTGTATAATCTCCTATAACTTCAAGAGATTCCATTATTTGTTCAATAGCACTATTTAGTTTCCAGTTCAGCGTTCTACCCTGTCTTATTGCATTTATAATAATAGCTGAGTCTCCTTCAATCGCAATTATTTTTAGCCTCCATTTTTTGCACCATGCCAGACCTAATCTTATAGCTTCTATTTTAGCTTCATTATTTGTCTAAATTCCTATAGGTTTTGCTATCCTTCCTAATAACTTTCCTTCCGCATTATGTACACATATCCCTATTCCCGCCACCCCTTGGTTTCCCCTAGCTGCCCCATCAAAGTTCAACTTAATCCATCCTTGCTCCGGTGGTTTCCATTTACAGTTCACCCTTGATAAGGATTTTTTGTCAATGCTAGATCCAATCCAGGGAGGAACTTTCAAGCCATACCACTTCTTTCTCTGGTAGTTGTCTTCTAGTGAGAATTCCATCATTGATTGTCCCAACATATTTCTATTGTTTGTAATTTTGACTATATTTGCCTCTAACTTGTTCAAAAATCTCTCAATGTTCATCCTTTTATCTTGAAAAATCCTATGGTTCCTTTCCTTCCATAATTCCCAGATTAACAGAGATGGGATTATGTATCTCATTTTATTGTATAAATCCTCCTTACATGATCTTTGCCATGAAATAAAAACTTTTGTGATATCATTTTGAAGAGCAGTCTTCAAATCTAATTTCTCCAGAACCCAAAGTCAGCATTTATTGGCATACTCACAATTTAACAAAATATGATTTATCATCTCACTTTCTTTCTCACACAGGGCACACCTAGAAGGACCGTGGTACCCTATTTTTTCAAACCATTCAGCGGTGAGAATCCTTTTCTGTAAAGCAGCCCATGAGAATAGACCTGCCTTAGGAAGACAATTTCTATTCCAACATAGATCAATGGGAAGACTGGTGGATGGGTTATCTATCCCAGATATAACTTTGAAACCTTCTTTCAAATTGTATACACCACTCTTTGAGGTAGCCCATATGATTATGTCCTCCCCAGAGCGTGGATAGAAGTTTCATTCTTGTAGAGCCTTGTTAATTTTATCTTGGAAATCAAGGGGAAGTCTGAATTCCTCTAGAGATTTCCATGCCTAGTTTCTCCCCTCACTATTATTGATTTGTGAAAAATAGTCTTTAACCCGCTCTCCCTTACTATGTTTGATTAGTTCAATTAGCTAATCGTTCCCAAGAATTTCATGAAGGGCCAGTTTTCCACCCCATGAGTCATCCCAGAATAGAGCCTTATTCCTGCTTTTGGTGTCCCAAGAAAGGGACTCTAATACTATATCTTTACATTCTTTTATGAAGTTCCATATGTGTGAGCCCGTCGGATAATTATCAGAATGACAAACACTTTCCTCCTCTTCTCCTAGTAAGTATTTATATCTTAGTATTTTAACCCATTTTGCCTTTGGGTTTTTAATCATTCTCCATACTAATTTTGCCCCCAAGGCCTTGTTTTGAAGCGTAAGGTCTTTTATTCCCAAACCTCCTTCTTCTTTTGGCTTACAAATCTTAGTCCAAGAAATTAAAGTTAGTTTAGATTTCTCCTCCGACCCTTGCCAGAAAAAACTCCTTAACTTTCAAACTATCTCCTTATTAATACCTACTGGGATTCTCATGCTCATTATCTGATAAATAGGAACTGCAGAGAGGACTGACCTGATCATAACAGCCCTTCCCGCATTTGATAACCATTTTCCTTTCCATTGATCTAGTTTCTTAGAGATATTTTGAATTGTACTTTCCCATAAGTGATTTGATTTGACCCGCTTATCCAGAGGTAAACCTAAATATTTACATGGGAAGAAACCTTCTTTGAATTTTAGAATACGTTTAATCTCATTCTTTCGTCTCTCTTCAGTATTGATAAAAAAAATTTCTGATTTTTCCTCATTTATACATTGTCTAGAAGCGTTAGCATAAGTATTTAAAATTTCTTTGAAAGCTTGAGCTTCTTCTAAAAGCGCTTTTCCAAAAAGGAGATTATCATCGACATATTGTTGATGAGTAGTAGCCTCGACTCCTGAAGTAATCTTGATTCCTTTAGCCTTATCCTCTCTCTGAAGTTTCTTGATACCTCTCCCCAAAGCTTCTGCCATAATAATGTACAAAAAAGGAGATAACGAATCTCCTTGCCTCAAACCTTGAGAGCAGCTGAAAAAGCCTTCAGGAGACCCATTCACCATAATTGAGAAGTGAGGGGTGGAGATGCATTCAAAAATCATATTGATCCATTGTTTTGAGAATCCAAAAGCTTCCATACATTTACACAAAAATCTCCAGTCCACTTTATCATACACCTTATTGATGTCTAACTTAATCAACATACTCGGATCCTTATTATTTGTTACTAAATGTATAGCCTCATGAGCAATAATCACTCCATCCAGAATTGACCTATTAGGGAAAAATTCCGTTTGTTCCTCAGATATAATCAATGGAAGAAGTTGTTTCATTCTGCTTGCCAAAGCTTTTGAGAAGATTTTATACAAAGTGTTGCACAAGGAGATAGGTCTGAACTTGTTAAAGTTCTCTGCATTGACCTTTTTGGGAATAAGAGCAATGAATGTGTTATTTAGCCCTTTAAGAATATGTCCCAAGTTTCTCATTCCCTCTAGAGCATCAGTAATTTCCTTGCCCATAAATGACCAACACTTTTGAAAGAAAAAAGTTGGGAATCCATCAGGACCAGGGGATTTATCCAGGTTCATTTCCTTTAGAACCTTGAGTATTTCATCTTCTATAAATGCGGCATTTAGGAGGTTATTTTGATGCGGAGTTATTATACGAGGGATGTTTCTTACCAGCTTGGCCTGGTCCAATAAATCCACACTCCCTAAGTTATTTAGAGATTTTTCAAAGGAAGAGACTGCTAAATCTGCAATTTCTTTGGGATCCTCTATTGTATTACCATTGCTATCTTTGATTTTGGAAATCTTATTAATATTCCTTCTAGCTTTGACACTATTGTGACAAAATTTGGTGTTTCGGTCCCCTTCCCTGAGCCATGTTTCTCTCGCTCTTTGCCCCCAGAAGGCGCTAATTTGTGAAAGAGAATCATAGTATTTACATAATAGTTCTTGCTCTATGTTATGGTCTGAAGTCTGTTTTCCTTCTTCAGTAATCTCCTTATTCACATTTTCCAACTCTTTTTCTATAAGGTCTCTTTTCACAAATATATCCCCAATAGTGTTTTTACTCCATTGTGACAGATTTCTTTTTATTAGTTTTACTTTCCTTATGACTTTATATATCTTGGAGCCTTCGAACCTTGCCTCTATCCTCCATTTTTTAATTAGGTCCAAACATTCCTCATTAAGTAACCACATTTTTTCAAATCTAAACGGTATTTTTTTAATTTCTGATTGGTTCTGAAATTACTAGTTCTATAGGAAAGTGGTCGGAACCGGCAATGGGTAGGACCTCATTAGTAAAATTAAAATCAAATTTCCTCAACTCCCCTATAAAAAAGAACCTATCCAATTTTTCTATTATTAACTCTGTGTCTTTACGTTTGTTAGTCCAGGTGTATTTCCCTCAGTCTGATTCAATTTCCGTCACCTCTATAATGTTTATCCATTCCTGGAATTCTAAAGTTGTTTTTGATATGTGTTTCGTCCCACCCTGTTTATCTCCCAAGGATAGGATAGCATTAAAATCTCCTCCTAGTATAAATGTTTCATTCGAGAAGTTCTCTATATAATCCTTAATCTCCTACCATACAATTCTCTTTTCATGTAGGAATTTAGGAGCGTACATGTTTATTATATTAAATTTTAAATCTAACTTTAAACTTTTGATTTGACCTCCCATCCAATTTTTTTGTTTTTCATGAATATTGAAAACTATTTCTCTTGGATCCCAAATAAAAGCAATTCCACCCAAAGCGTCTTTTGCCTCATATCCTACTAATTCTCTTCTTCCTATACTCTTTTTTATTTTCTCATATCCTTCATTAGAAAGTTTAGTTTCTTGTATCATAGCCATATTTGGTTTAATTTTTGCTAATTGCCTTATTACAAGGTGTTGTTTGTTAGGGGCATTTAAACCCCTAACATTCCAACTAATGATCTTCATGAGGACTCGGGAAGGACCTTCCCCTTCCTAGAGTATAGAATATTAGTAATTTTAACCTAACCTGGCGCCATTCCTACCTTTGCTCTTAGTTCAGCAAGGGATTTTCTTCCTCTTGGTTTGACTATTTTCCCCATATCAACTTCTGACCTGCCCTTAATTGATTTTCCTAAACCTAAAATTTCTGTATTGTTCCTAACCATGTTCTCTTTGTTTTCCTCACAGAGTTCTTCATTTGATAGCGAACATAATACTCATGTTATTATATCGTTACTTCTAGACTCCTCCAAAATAGAGGCAGGATCTAATCCTAAAAAATCTAGCAGTGATCCTTAGTCAAAGGTCTCCTCTAAGGGGGATTTTTCCATTCTTTCTTTTTGCATTTCTTTTGTCTAATGGCAAGAATTAGAGGGGATGAGCTCCGAGTTTTTTTCAATATTAGGAAAATCTGCAATCTCTTTTTGGGTTCCTACATTAACACTCATAGTTCTTAACTCCACTACGGATTTCCTCCCCCTCTTCTTTTTAATTCTATTGATATTAGGGGTGCTCAGACTTCCTCTTTTCATTGCTATATCTAACTGCCTGTCTTCGTTGGTGATACAAAAGAGGCCTTCTATGGAGTCTTTAATTGATGGAAGATTCTCGCCGGGTTTGATTCCATCAATGGTTGTTGCCATGCCTAATTGTCTGTCATCATTGTTGATACCTTATATGCAAATTCTGATCTCTTCCTCATTTTGATTCCTTGTCTTATTTATATCTTCTTTCCTAACATACAAGGGACCTTCACTATCATCAAGATCTGTTACCATATCTCCTATCTCATCTAGATTTGGTAAGCATTCCATTTCCATGTCCTCCTCTCCATTTTCCAGAGTGTTGTCTGATGCTGACATCTCCTTAATGCTTTTAATTAGCAATTTTTTTTGGTGATCAAGTTCCTCTTTGTCACATATTTCATCTATAAGGGTATCCATTAATTCATTGGTGATCTTGACTATTTCTTCTTCTAATTTTTTATTCTCCTTTATAAGTGATCCCTCTTCATTTTCTGGAATGTTGGAGATTCTATTTAGGCTGTAAGAGGTATTTTCAGTATAAATTCCTTTCTTGATACTCTGAGTACTAAGGTTATTCTTATGCTCCGAGGATAAAGGTAGGGGAGATTTGACCTCAACATTTATGGTCTCATTCATTGATCTATTAATTTTTTTTTTATTATTGTTCTATCTATTTCAGCATTTGTATGATGGGCCTCATCCTTTGATACACTCATTGTAATGTTGTATGGCTCTTGAGGTTTAGGGATATTTTCTACTCCTGTTATCTTATTGATCTGAAATTGGTTTGATAACGAGGTATTTAAACCTGTTTCTGCTGTGGGATGGAGCCTATCCAGTCCTTGAGTCTTTGTAGGCCTAATTATAAAACCCCCTTTGTCCTTACATAACTCTATCTCCACATCTTTATTGGGTTGATTTATAAGATTTATGTTTTTGTGGGGCTTCTGGGTGTACACACCTTCTTCGATAAAATTTTCTAATATTCTAGGATTGATTATGACAGAATTTGAATTAAAGTTTAATTGGATGGGTAAGATGCTTTTTTGATGAAATTCCATCTCAACTATGATAATTTTATCAATTTGATTAAAGGTTGACTCTATAGTCCTAATGTATTTCCCAATTTTATTCCCTATAGTTTTTATGCTTTCCTTGTTAGACATTTCTATAGGCAGGTTATTTAAAGACACAGCCTTTTCTATTCTAAAATTATTTAACATCATTGGGTTAAACAATGGCATCCATTCAAAAAAAGAAAATGGGATGTTCCTGAATTTAATATCCTTTCTGTCCAAAATACTATCCTTCATATTCTTATTGGTACAAACAATTAACAAAAAAAGATCCATAAGATGTGTTATACTCACCTCCCTCGGTAGCAGTAATGATAGTTCCTTCACTACATTCTTGATAGTTACTCCCATACCATTCCAGATACAGATCAAACCTCTTTCTTGCAAGATTTTATGTTGCTGCATAATAACATCATTATCTAGGATGATAGAGACATAATGGCTGCTATGATTATTCTTACCTGGATCCTGCTGAATAATATGCCTACGTGGCAGTGTATAAGCTGCAAGCTTTAATGTTTTGTTAGATGAATTATTACATGAAACTCAATTACCATTATTATTGCTAATCATATAACCATTTTCTTCCTTATTAAGCAAATCAAAGGAGTTTTTAAGAGTTAAATTGAAAGGTTTTTGAGATAATGGATACCTATTTACCTTTTTCTTGTTTCTTACCACTTGCCAGGTGAATTCCTTCTTCTTCATGCAGACGGAAGGTGCTTGGGTAGGTAAGAGTCTGCCTCCCCCCTTGGCAGATAGGGGTTCCTTGATATCGCATAATGATTTGCATTCAGGTCTTCCCACCTTAGCATCCCCGCTGCTTGTGCCCACTTTCGCATATTTTGTTTTTGCGAAAAAATTCATCTGATTGTCCAAGGAATTGACTATGAAGATCTTCATTTTGGTATCTTTAAAAAACTTAGGGCTATTCTTGTTTGCCCCTAACACAAAACTAGGTTTTTCAATCCTATACTTGTCCTGCACATTATTGCTCTGTGTTCCCTTTTTGAGCTTCTCTACTAGAGACAGCTCCTTAGGATTTCCATTGGAGATCTTTTCTGTAGCCCAGTCCTTAATAGGGCTTTTATTATTTACCCTTGCTTTGTCCTTCAAACTTTCATTCTATGATCCTTTTTTATCAATAGGGTTTTCGATGGAACACTTTTTCACAGCAAGTTCCTCAGTAGGGAGTTGAGAAAATAAAGCATACATATCCCAGTCTATGTTTTGATCTGCTAGTCTTGTTTGTTTTTCTATGAATTCTTTCAAATGATCATACAAAGGGTGATCCTGTATAGGCTTTCTGCAATCTTTCTTCTTATGGCCATATAGCCAACAGTTAAAATAGTAACTAGTGGAAGCCTCTTTCTTCTTTGGAGCTTCTGAATTCAATTTGGGCATCTCAGACCTAAGAACTATCATGTTGCGACCAGAAACATCCTTCTCAGAGTGTGAGTGCATGAAACCTAGGTTGATTTGTCGTCGAAGGAAGGCAGACTTTCCTTTCAGATGAAAAGTTCGCATATCGCATATGATCAGAGTAGAATATGACCATATGAAGCATTTGCAGATTCTCAAACACTTGCTATTTAATTTCACCAAATTTCTTGTCTCAAAATGGCAGGGCTTGCAAGATCTGAAGCTTTCCTTATCCAAACTGAATTGTGGCAATCCTTCCAATGTTCCTTTCACCTTAATAATTGTCCCTAAAGATCAGATCTGGGCACAAACATACCAGGTCTAGCACACCTAGAACCCTGAATCTACTTCAATAATATTCAGATCTGCCCTTGAGAATTTCGGGCTTGCTCTTCTACTAAATCAGATCTGCCCCTTGATTTCATATAAATTCGGGTGTCTTCCTCTAAATCTTTTTTCAAATAATGTCGCAGCCCCTAAAGACTCGATTGCTCCTTGAATTTAGACTTGCTCTTATGTGGAATTCGGACCTGTTCCCTTTGATGGAATTCCCTGCCTCTCAACTGTCAGATCTGGCCTTGATAACCTCGGGCCTGCACCTTGTGTTGAATTCAGAGCTGCTCTTAAATGATTGTATTTCGCCTCTTCCAAACTCTGCTCTGCTCTCTAATGCTTTGAAATTCACTGCTCCCTTTGCTATTTCACTGCCCCGATTTCGCTTCCTTGATATGTCCTTGCAAAATCTGCTATAGTTCACTCCTGAAATTCGCTCCTCCAATATGATATCGCAAATTAAAAACATTCTATTATTAATAAATTTATTTATTAATAAATATGTTATTATTTAATATTTAGTATTTATTATTTAATAATTATATTTATTAATAAATTTATTTATTAATAAATATGTTATTATTAATATTTATTATTTATTATTGATAATTTTAATTATTAATAAATATTTCTTCTATTAATGCATTAATAATGATAAAGTGAGCTTAATCAAATCAACTAATTTATTTAATGGTTAATTGGATGTGAGTTAATAGATGACTTTTAATTCTCTTAATTTGTTATGGTGTTATTAGTTCGTTCTTATCAATGGGTAGTATAGTTTAATTAAATTATATTGATGTTATTCAAATTATTTTAAATTAAATGCAATTTAACCTTATGTTAATAAATTCATTTAACTATTATTTAGTTAATTAATATATAGTTTTTTGAGTGACTTAATTTACTTGTAAATTGGACATTAGGCTGAAATAAAAGATTTTAGTAACGCTAAAAATTCATTTATGAATTGGTTATTATCTTGCAATAATTTTCCTAGTTAGGATTAGTTTTGGTTATTAATTCGAATATTATGTTATATTCATTAGTAGATTTAGTATACCTCGTATACGTAATTTAAATTATTGGGAACCCTTCTTGCTTGTCTAGTAGAGTTAATCAATTGGTATATTTTAAAATTGATCCTTCTTCATGAGATAATCATACTAGGACTTATAGTGTCTTGATGTTATTCTGAATCCTCTGTGAAACCTAGTAAACATCCCCTTAGTATGAACGTAAACTTAGATCCGTACATTCAAACTCATTCACGAACTTTGGTTATGCAACACTCAAGTAGCCATTAGAGATACATATTTTAACCCTTTAATTAATGCACTTGCAATTTAGAGTATGAATATTTTTTTTGATTAAGATTGAGATCAAGTTAGTTAACCAACTCTCTCTCCCCGATTTAACTGTGCAACTTTAGTCAGCTTTTAACCTTAGCTTAAACTTATAACTTTAAAAAAAAAGTTGGTGTGTTTTTGCATGTAAATTTATGGGCACGACATTGATTAAGTGGTGGCAACCCATTCCAAGAATTTTCCCAAAAATGTATGTGCTCTCCATTATGCAGCTCCCATGAGACATACTTAGTAACCACATCTCTAGAGAAAATAATAAAATTCCATACAACTAAGCCCTTGGGTGGATTCAATATAGGTAGACCCCTAAGAGGATTATTGGAGTCTAAATACTTTGATTGCATAATTTTGCATGAGTTTTTATTAAGTTTACCGTACATTTGCCATACAATTTTCCCACCAAAAGCTTTGTTCCTTTTTTAAATGTCTTGTAAGCCTACTCCTCTAAACTCTTTGTTAAGTGCCATGTTTTTTAAAGAGATAAATAGATTCATTTTATCTTCTGACATGTTACCTTTCCATAACAACTCTCTAATGAGTTTTTCAATTTGTTGTACCACTGAACTAGGAGCTTTAAGGACTGAGATATAATAATTTGGAATAATAGATAGAACAATTATAATAAGAAAAATTATCCCTGATAATGACAACCATCTTGCTTTCCAATTTGAAACTCTATTTTTAATTCTATCAATTACTATTTTGGACAGTAGTTTTCTTTATTAGATCCCACAAAAAAGGTATTCCTAGATAAGTGGAAGGAAGCTCCTCCAATGAGAAGCCTAAGATCTTAACAATTTTCTTTGAGATAGCCACATTTGTATTGAAAATATATACCTTGGATTTTTTAGAGTTGATCTTTTGTCTCAAGACTGGGGTATATAAATCTAGTGTTTTCTTGATTTTCTTGGCTTCTTGAACAACTGATTTTCTGAAAAGGAGAGTGTCATCTGCAAATAATGAATGTGTGACTGAAATATAAGTATATTATATGTAATTTGAGAACCCTGTCAACATCCTTTTTTATTTCTTAGTTTAATTATTCTACTTAAAGCCTCAACCATAATAATGAACAAAAATGGAGATAAAGGATCTCCTTTCCCAACTCCCTATGAAGCTACAAAAAAGCATACTAGCGCACCATTAATAATTACTGAAAAAATAGGCACCTCTTATTCCTAAATCGACCCATTTGCACCTCTTTTCAACAAAATTGAATTTATGAAGTACTTTGAATAGAAAAGATGAGTTAAGTTTGTTATATGCTTTCATCATATCCAACTTTATAACAAATGTTTGTGACTGGTTCATGTTTAGAATTTGTAGTATTTCATGTGCAACTATAACCCCTTCCATTGTTTCCCTACCTGGAAAGAAACCACCTTGTTCTGAGGAATGGATTTTAGTATAAATGTTGGAGCCTCATATTAATAGCTTTGGAGAATATCATATAAATCATATTACATAGTGAAATGGGTCTAAAATATGTAAAGGTTTTGGGGTCCTTAACCCTGGAAATAATAGAAAGGTTGGTGGTATTAATTTTTTATGACTGATGCACTCTTTTTAATATTCTAAAGCTCCCAAGAGATCAAATCAAATAACATCCCAACATTTTTGAAAAAAGAGAGTAGTAAAACCGTCAGGATCGAGATCTTTATCTGGTGCCAAAGAGAAAACTACCTTTTGAACTTCAATCATAGTGAATGGATCCATAAGAAGTTGATTATCTTGGGGGGATATCAAATTAGGAATGATATCAAGGACCTAATTTTATTGTACTTCTTGTCGAGGTGGAGGAGGGAGAACCAAGGACAATTTTAAAGAATAAAACACCTTCATCTTTAATGCCTTGTGCATCTAAGATTACATTTCCAATTGTAGAATCATTGATGGAGAAATTTTTTTTAGCTTCTCATTTTAGTTTTGTTGACATATAAATTTTTTTTGTCCCCTTCTTTAAGCCACAATTCATGTAATTTTCACCGCCAATATCTTTCTTCTCTGTTACGAAATTCTTCCCATTCATCTTGCAACTATTTTTCTTTTTAAACGTGGCTGAATCTAGTCTATTGCATGTGTTGTGCTCATTTATCTCATATGGTTCCTTTTCTACTATTTACTTTTGAGAAAATATTTTTTAAAAAAAACTTTTATGTTTTATGTTATTATTTGTGCCTTTACATGCTGCATATTTTTGTGAAATGAAACATCTTTGTGCCTTTGTGAAATGGTCCATTGACCCACCATTGCCTCAGTAATGGAAGAAATTATGGATGGTAGAACTATATTCTTCTAAACTTTAAGGAAGTTTGATGCCTATGTGTTGATAATTATGCGTTCTTCATGATATTCACTGATATAGGGAAATGATCAGATCCTATATAAGTAGTATTTTTGACTGAATGTTAAAATCTTGAATCTTCCATTATTATGATTTCAGAAACCTATCCAATCTTTCTGTAATCTGTAGGAAATTTTCCCTTCTATTTGTCCATGTGAAGAGGTCATTATGAGGCACAATCTCTAGTAAGAAATTATTATTTATGAATGATGTGATATCTTCCATAGTTTTCATGGGGGCATATTCCACCTTTCTTCTCTATACGAGAGGTTATTGCATTAAAATCACCACCTAATACAATGTTCTGGTCTGCATGTTGTTGAATAATAGAGGTAATATTTGTCCATATATTTTTCTTTGCATATGTGGAAGTAGGTCCATATACATTGATCAGACAAAATGATAAATCAAAATTTTTTAGTTTAAGTGATTGCCAATTAGAGGCCTACAATTACCCATCTCAGTTTTGGGGGATTCCCCTTCATTTTAATTTGGCATCCCTATCTTAGTTTAGGTCAAAAGTTGCAATCTTTCTCAATTGAACTAAGAAACATTGGGTATCTTTCAATCCATTCATCGTGGATCAATTTTTTTCTCCATTAGTTCTTGTTGGCTGGGTAAATGCTAGTGACAACCCTATTTTTTCCCACAGAGTCCCTCGAATGTTCGTGAGCACACTGGACCAAAGTGTCCCTAAGAGTCACTAAGCAACATTGGGAAATTATCTTTGTTGGGGCATATCTCAAAGCTCATGTGAGGTATTGATAAATTGTTAGGTGTTACATGACCATGTTATGGTACCCTTCTAGATATTCTTTTGGAAGTACCCTTCCCTGTGTGACTAGTCAAATTATGAATGAGATTGAAGTTCAGTGAGGCTGTATGCAAGGACATGCCCAAAATAGTGATGGGTCATGAGTATTAGGATCAAGGAGGACCCTTTCAAAGTGTTGGTTTGATTGGAACAAGTGGAAGTGATACCATTCCTTTGTAAATGCATGGAATTAAGCCTAAAATCCTAAAATCTAGGGCTTTTAGGTAAAGTGCTCAATTGGTGGAATCTATAGCCATAAATTTGAAATCTTATAGGCCTCTAAAAATGGTAGTTGAATCAAAACTTTTTTTTTGGTCTTCTTTGGAAGAATTTTGTGTTGAATCAATTTTCTCGATTAGGAGGGCTAAAATCATTAGCTCTCTACTAGGCCTAACTAAGGAATTCTTGGTTTGGGGTTTCCAGAACTATACCATAGGGTTTGAATGGTGTAGTTGGAATATGAGAAGTGTTTGGGACATATCTCTATCCTATAGTGATCTTGTGGAATTGAAGATCCTATTTTGCTAAGGGTAAAGTGCAGGAAAGGGAGTATAGGTTGTTGATATGCAAGTGTAGGTGAGGGAACTCATCAAGTGGGGGTTGTGGATTGTCTTGGAAGGAATTCTAGGAGAGGGATCTAGAAAAGTCCAATCTTGGTTCAAGTCTAGTTGGAAAGATTTGGTAATAGATGTCTTGTGAGGAGCCTATTGGTGAAAGGATTCAACCTAAGTTAGAAGTGGTTTGAGTACCTTTCCCTCTGCATAAATCATCCCTTACATGATCCTTCCTATAGGAAAAGATGTTAGTAGACATTAATATACATATTCTATGAACCAATCCACAAGAAATAGAAACCTCATAAACCATGCATTAATATACATTTTCCTATGACCCTTATTTGGTCAATTAGGATAATTTGACACAATAGACAAAATCATTACATATTTTGGCTTTTGATGCCTTATTACATCAAATTAAGTCACGTGTGACTTTGATTACATTATCCATGCCACAATGACTTTGATAAACATGTTTCAATTCTATTATGTTAAATAATGAACAAACATGTTTGATTAATTGCAAAAAATTAAGTTTTGAAGTACAAAGGTACACAATGAACAAATTGGATCAAATTTCAAGATTCATATATATCAAAATGAACAATAATCATGTACATTTCAAAAAATGACATACATGCCAAATCAATAATAGAGTTACAAAAAGATGGCATCTCTTATGTCAACATTCATATATACAATACAAATGTCAAATATATATAAATATCATTTAATGACCAAAAAACATCTATATATCTCTATAAATATCTATGATTGTGCTAGATCATCAAAATTGAGCCTCTTCAAAGAATTACGTGGTTCATTGGGTGTCTACACAAGAACAATTCAAATGCTAAATCAAATATCTTATCTCCAAACACTATCCAAATAACTAAATACTAGACTATAATTTGTTGGTAGTTGAATTCTTGGTTACCTCATCTCTTTCTTCTATATTTGGGTTGTGTACTAATGTTGATGGGCTCCTTCATGGGTGAGGACTCCTAACAAAATGGAATGATAAAGAATTTGTAGAAAGTCACAAAGGGAGTTGTAATAGGTAAAAGATAATTAACACAACTTAATAACCCAAAGTTGATGACAAACACTACAAAAGTAACAAATACATGTACTCATATCTAAATCCATATGTTTTACATACATACACACACACACACACACACACAATGGTGTAAGTGTGTGTTTACCAAAATGTAAAGGGCAAAGAGTGCATGTAAAATGTGATGATTGATTGGGGAAGATAAGACCCTCTTCTTAACCCCAAATTCCCAAAAGAAAGATCCAAATTGATTAACCACAAGAAGATGGTCAATACATAAATGAATCAATTGATGGAGAATACGAATAAAGGAGAAAACCTTATATTCTGTTATGGAAAGGAAATACTGAAATCTTTTTTCTGATGTCTGTACTTGTGTGTGTGAATTTTGTACCTAGCTGTAGACAAGACTTTAGTAAAACATCAGAGGTTAGCCAAAAACCAAAATCATGCAATGAAATGGAAATTAAACTAACCAGGTGATTTACTGCCTTCTAGTAGGTGTGAGTATGACACTCTCAGATCAGACTGAGACCAATGAAAATGCAACACCTAAACGAAGGATTTGAATGCAAAGAATGAAAGACTATGTGAATGCAAATTATTCTATATTTTTAGATTTTCTATGTAATAATATGGAAAACTGTATGAAATTGATCTAGAATGAATGAAATTGGAATGCAGATTTGATCTAAAAATTCTATGAATGAGTATGAAACTATGAATAAGAAACTATGCAAAAGCTAAATGATCAACTATGAAAGATCTCACAAATCACCTATCGCAAATGCTCAATCCTTCAATCGCCAATTGGCCAAAGTAATTGTGCAAATTTGAGTGTTGTAATTATGAAGAGTTGAGCCTTGGTTTTATAGAAATCTAGGGCTTTGAGGATGCAAGAGAAAAGCCATAAATCACTCTTGATAAACTCAGGTTGATTTTTGAGTTATCATGAAATTAGAAATAATTAACTTACAAAATCATGCAAAAGCATGCAAGAACAACTTTTTAACTCAAATCAGAAGTTTAGATAAGCTTTGAACTCAAAATAGAGTGTTGAGCTTCCAAAAGTTAACAACTTGCATTGATTTCCTGATTTTGAGTTTAACTTCTCTTTGAATGTGCATAATTAATTATGAATTAATTAAATAAATAAAGTGATTTATCCTCAACTTAACTGATTTTTGAATTAAAAATAATTGATTTATGGGTTAATCAATTATTAAATCAAACTTTATTCAAAAACTATATTATTAAAAATTGACAACTGACATGAATTAATTAAATAAGAATTTAATCAATTAGTCATAAGATTTTTTATTTTATTGTCAAAATTAAATAATACAATTTAGGAATAATTAGAATTAAATTTAATTAAATAATTAAGTGGTAGTATTAAATCTGATTAATTAAATATTCAGAATATTCAATTAATCAAACTTTAGGATAAATAGGATTTATCACCAAATAATAATTAAATTAAAGATAATTATGATAAATAGGAAGATTGCTAGGAATATTTCCTAATGCAGAATTTAAGATAATCAATTAGAACTCAATAATGTGCAGACGTGCCTTAGGTTAGGACTTTGATGTCGATTTCATTCGAATTGAAGATGTAGGAGGTTAATGAACTTATAGCCTACTTTTGGGGTATTACATTTTGCCCCTCTTTGATTCATTGTGCAAAGCATAGTGGTTCAAAGAATAGTCTATGTCTGATAAAGATGTATGAAATTGATTCAAAAGATTTGAAAGATTAACCGATTCTGAGATAGAAACTGATTGAAAGATTGAAAAAGAGATACCGACCCAGGCCCAGAATGACCAGGAATCAAGATGATGCTAGCTATATAAAAAATGAACCGGTGATTACAAAAAAGTGCCAAAACGCCTGATTCTGAATCTTATGATTGCGAAGAAGTGAGTGACCAATTCTAGACCTCAATGTCCTTGTATGAATCATATTGGTATCACATCCTGAACCCATCAATTATGAAGAACCAAGGAAATAACACTAATGAACCGATGGCTACGAAAGCAGATACAGTTTACAAGATAGATTTAGGATACCAGATTGCAATATATTTGCCCCAAGAGATGATAGATTTTCCCCAAGAGATGAGGACTTTAGATGAATCAACAACTAGACATGGTTGTTGTCTTGATTACTGAGGAAAGATTGATTACAAATTTAGATTACAGACTTTGAATGATGTGTAATACCATGCCCCCTTCGGGATTAAAATTGAAATCCTACAAGAGAAGTCAGCGTTGTATAGTTTAGAAGCATGTTAATTGATTTGAGAAGTGGTTATACACATCCGAGAATGCATTCTGCATCGTTTAGAGGTCATGAAGACCAAGTTTGACTAGGTTAAACCATGAGTTGACCATAGTTGACCAAGTTGAAATTTTGATAGTTTGATGTAAGATAATCAGTTAAGTTGAATTCTGGATCTGTTTGATGATTGAAGGTTGATTATGCAAGCAGGCAAACATCCTGGGTCCAAAAATTTTAAATCACAATTTTGACATAGTAAATGATCTCAGATTTCAATTTTGATCTCAAAAATGGGTTTAGAACGTCGAAATTGGCCAGGGTGCAATTTTTGTGAAAAACATAGCACTTTTGAAAATTAGGTCAAAATCTATATAAAGGCCTGAAGGGTCATTTTCAATTCATTTTCACCGTTGACTTTTAAAAACCTTGTGGAGCCCTTTGAGCCAGAAAATGGTAGAAATGAAGGTACATGTGTCTTCTCACCATTTTGAGTGCAGCCAGAGGCATCAAAGACCTTGACAGTACAGACATCTGGTAGGTGGACCTCTGTGCTTCTCTAAAAAGTCAATTTTTCTTTTTTTGTAGCATTTTTAGTATTTGTTTTGTATGTTTTCAATTTTTAATTTTTGCATGCATGGAAACTCATATGACTGTCCTTCTAGGCTTGTACGACTTTTCAACTCTAGTTATATTGTCGTATCATTAACCCCCAAGACTCGTATGAGAGGGACCCAAGAGTTGTATGACTTTTCATCGGGTCCCTCCTAACTCGTACGAGGAGATATACAGTGTTGTATCATCATGATTTGTCGTATGGTAACCAGTGAAAACTTGTACAAGTTTTTTTGCCAGTCTGCTTTGTCGTTTGGAAAACAGTGAGCCCAAAACTCATTTCTAGGGCAAAATTTTGAATTTTCTAAACTTTGAGCTTGATTACTGAGTCTTTGATCTACCTTCTGAAATAGCAAACTGTTCCATTCCTGTATGTGTAGCCTATTTTTCAACCAAAATACTGATAGGGTTCCCTATTTTTGTGCTTTGTAGGTCATATATCATGATGTTCATGTACGCATCTCACATCTAGCCATGTAGAGAATCTATGTTTCCTTTCCTGATTTGATGAGAGTACATCTTGCTTCATGCGGTTTTGAGTATCTGATCCATTTACCCAAGATTAGGGTAAACCACAGTCTTTTGACTACATTGATAGAGAGATTCCATTCAGAGACGCAGACATTTCATCTTCCCACTAGAGAGCTCATTGTGACTCCGGAGGATGTTTATAGGATTCTACGTATTCCATTCCATAGTAGTCAGCGTGCAGCTTATGTGAGTTTGGAGAACTCTGGATTATTAGCCTTCAGACGTCTCTTCAGAGATGACACTCAGTTGACTGGTTCTATTTCATGGGAGACCCTGGTACAACATTATGGACAGTCTCATAGACTAGAGTGTATTATTTTCAGGATGATCGGCGGTATCATCATGTCTGACCGTCAGCAAAACAGTCTTCTGATGGGTTGGGCCCCGATGGTTGCATGTCTGATGGTGACTCCTTCTGAGTTAGCCTGGGGTCAGTGTCTTTTAGCCCACATGTTCTCTGAGATGCATGAGGTAGTGTATTAGGAGAGAAAGAGTTTTGCTGCTAGTGCTCTTGTTTTACAGATCTGGGCATGGGAGTATATCCCAGTTTTGAGACTAGTGTGCCAATCACAGAGGCAGCCGCAGGAGCTTGTGATATATATTTATGCTGGATATGTCATACAGGGGTAGATGGGCCATGTAGAGTACTGGAGACGGTGTCTTGATGACATGAAATTTATATGATGGAGGCCCTATGTAGAGATTAAGCCTTGGCCTACTACACTAGAGTAGTTCAATTTCTTTTTTCAGAGCTGGGTGTTGATAGGATGATCGTCATCTATACTGGAGATATTTCTTATTACCAGGGTGTGGTGATAGTATGGATGAGTTCAAGATGCACCATAGGATTATGCCACTTATGCTCGGATAGCCCATGAGCTTGAACTTGGATGGACCCCGAGGCTTTCTTATGCCTTGTGTTCACAGGAGTACAATGGGATCATTGGTAGAGACTGGGACTACAGACCATAGGTTGTTGATGCAGGAGTTACAAATGGGTTTATTACATGGCTTGTTGATCATCCTATTTACAGATTCTCTGACCCTATAGAGCTGATACCTTCCATGGAGGAGGTGATGGATGTCACAGGTGCTCCAATGAGATAGGGTCCTAGATCCACATAGGTTTCGATTGTACACCCCACACCTCTAAGACTAAGAGTGATGGCTCCTCCATAGAGACCATCAGGAAAGATGAGGCCCCCTTATCCCACTAGTTCCACAGTAGGTAGATCTACAGGTGCACAGAGATGGACTAGGAGAGAGGGTGGTACTTTAGGTAGTGTTGGTATTGCCAAGGAGGTATTTGTAGTAGAGCAGGTTGTAGGTGGTGATTCTGATCCCTTACAGGAGGATACCAATTTTGATCTGGGTGCAAAGGTTAGATGTCGTAAGGTGTAGAGAGCAGAGACCAAAAAGTAGCCTATTGAGGATACTGACATGTCTGCGGCAGACACTAATCCTAGTGTTCCATTGACTACACAGGAGACCATGAGGAAGCTCAAATTATAGGTTTGGGACCTGAAGGTGCATAGTGCTTGCTGGGAGGAGAGGTTTCTAGAGGTGGATAGACAGAGCACTGAGCTTCGTGGTGAGGTTTAGAGATTACAGGCAGAGTTTATTCATCAGACCTCCAGATTTTCTTACTATGTTTCTACATACTACACTGTGGTACCACTTGCTCAAAGAGTTCCTTTGTATTCTTAGTATATGATAGCATTAGAGGGAGTGAGAGCACCTAGAGCTGAGGCAGTACTAGATGCACCACCGCCACCTCCACCAGATGGAGAGGATCAGGCAGATAGCTAATTTGTCATGATATTCTGATATTTTTGTTGCTCTTTTGATATTGATACTATTTTGATAGCTCACATGAGCTCATTCTTTTGTACATTGTGCCAGTAGTGCCCCCCTGACTATTTCAAGTTTTATGATATATATATGAGATCAAGACTTTTGGTTGTGACTTCATTTGTACTTGTCATGTTTTTGATGTATGATGATATCATGTGATGTAAATGCTTAGAGTAGAGTAGAATGTATGTATGGATTCATGCAATGCAATGATTTTCTTTCATATGTATGAATGTTATGCAAATGTACCTAATTATGGAAAGTGTATGTATGGAAATGTATGTAATGCAATAGATAGAATGAATGATTATGAATATGTAATGAAAATGCAATGATACACATGATATGTTTTGTAGGTATTGATGAAGACAAGTACTTAGTCTTATGTCAAAAATGATGTTTAACCCAGGATTGTGACGACTTGTGTTTCTATGAGAAAACCTTCATATGAGATTCAGCTCTTTGTGTGCAGTTGAAGTATAGTTTTTAGAAGGATTGTTAAAGATTGTTAAGAAATTTGTGAGATCATGCAATCATGCAAAATGCAAAAATGACATTCAAACCTAGGACCTAGGACCTAGTCACTGATCATGTGTCGATCATTTGTCATCATTGAGTTTTTTTTAGGTAATTGGATAAATCAATACAATGCCCACTAGTTTATAAAACCATAGACATATGAATGCTAATTTGTATGCTCAGGAGTCAATACAACACCCACTGGTGAGACAACCATGGACATATGAATATTGATTTTGTTTTCAAAAAGTCAGATTTAGATACAAGAACCAAGGCACAAACGCCAAGATGACCGGAATATCATGTCCATTTTGATATAGAAATTTGTATAAGCATCAAAACATAAACATCATGATGACCAGAATATGCCTTGCATTACAAACACACCAAGCAATCAAGAGACCATTCTAAATCTAGTGTGAATTACCCGTAGTGACCCTTTATCGTTCACATCCTTAGGTAAGATCACATTTTAGAATAGGAGAAAGAACTCACTTAAAAAGACAATAGTTAGATCAAACTTCCTTGAATTTTCCAGGTATCAATGGTCGAGGTACTCATGGCCATCCAATTTGAGATAGAGGCTCTTACAGACAGACACCATTTCAATTTAGAATTTCCAAAGTTGTTAGATTTTCACATACAAGTAGAAGACAAAGAAAAGATTATGCCCCCAGTCATCACTCTCTAAATCCTATAAAGGAAATCATCGAAGAGCTCAAAGGACACAAAATATGCAAAAATCTCAATGTCAATCAGTAAGCATACAAGGAGATAAAAGCATGAAGCACATATTGTTTTCATTTTGTGGTGATTGCGTTGTTGTAGATGCAAAATCCTTTCTGGAGACGAGTCTGACTAATTGACTCAAATGAAGCTTCAAAGGATTCTGACTAGATATGACATGTCTAAAGATACATTGGAGGCCATAGGATATGACTTGATTGCCCCCAAGTTTGAACATTGATAGGATACATACGCTTTAGCTGATTGGTGTACAAACTGACTTATTGAAAATAGGAATGTGCAAACAAACTAGGAGATATGTACAAACTAAAGCAAGACTGAAAGTTGGGAAAGACCAAGATTGTGCTGATAGATGGAGGGTTTTGAACAAGTGGCCCCCGTTCACCAGGTTTTCACCATCTTGGTAGAGATTCTATTTTTTCTACCAAGGCGCCTGTTTCCAAGTTTTCACCAAAGCACTTTTCTTTTTCGCATTTTTTTTTTGTATTTTTCCTTTTTCCAATTTTTTTGATATTTTTGATATTTTTTTACTTTTTTTTGTGAATCACCAAGGCGCCCATTGCTAGGTTTTCACCAAGATGTTCATTTTTTCAGAACTTTTTTAGATTTTAAAGATTTTTTCAGGACATTTTACCATAGACTGAATGCCTTAGGCGTAGAATTTCTTCAGATGGAGAACGTTGATTGGTTCTTAGAGATGTTATCCTTCAGTCATTGAGATTTGATAGGCACCAGAGCCAAAAGTAGCAGTGATTACAAAGGGACCCAGCCAATTGGGTTTAAACTTCCCCTTGCGCTCTCTATGTGATTGATTTTTAGGATTCTCTCTCAAGACTAGATCGCCAACCTGAAATTCTCTATGTCTAAATTTCTTGTTGTAGCCTCTAGAGATTCTCTTCTGATACACTCTAAGATGATCATACGTTGCTTGTCTACGCTCATCTAGTAGTTCAAGTTCTTGCAACCTAGACACTCTATAGTCATCATCAGTTACTAGACCATGCATTCTGATTCTTAGTGATGGGATTTCAACCTCAATAGGTAGTACCACTTGAGACCCATAAACTAAAGTGAAAGGAGTAGCTCCAGTAGGTGTTCTAATACTTGTTCTATAGGCCCAGAGAGCCAGATTGATCATGAGGTGCTAGTCTCTTCCTATTTTATTAACTATTCGGTGCAAGATTTTCAATAGATTTTTATTAGAAGCCTCTGCTTGTCCATTCCCTTGAGGATATTAGATGGATGACCAATGTTGTGTAATCTTGAATTTGGCACATAAATCATCCAAGTCTTTGTTCTTAAAATTTTCACCATTATCTGTGACTATAGAATGTGGAATACCATACCGACATATGATGTAGTTCAAGATGAACATAGATATTTGTTTTCCAGTGGCTTGTGTCATAGAGACTACTTCTACTCATTTTGTACAATAATCTGTAGCTATGATTGTATGGGTATGTCCATTAGAGGAATGAGGATGTATGGCTCCTATAAGATCAAATGCCCATTGATGAAAAGGCCATTGTGTAGTGAAGGGGATTATATCTCTCCCTGGAGCATGAATTAAGTTGCCATGCACTTGGCACTTTTGACAGTTCTTAGCAAACTTGATAGACTCTTTCTCTATTTCGGGCCAATAGTACCCATCCCTAATAAGTTTTTGAGCTAGTGTTAAACCATTCAAGTGTGGCCCACAAATACCATCATGGACCTCCTCTAACACACGTTGAGATTCTTCCCATTCTAAACATCTAAGTAGTGTACCATCTAGACCTCATTTGTACAGATCATTACCAATGATGACATATCAGGAGGCATTTCAGATAAGGTATCTCTTTTCATGGCAGTTAAAGGTATTAGGACTGATTTGGTCTTTGAGATAGGAGAATAAGTTTTTATATCAAGATGAATCATGACCCACAATAGTGCAGATCATACAGGTATCAAGGGAGTCATATGCAGGATAAGATAGTGCTTCCACCAGGAACTCGTAGCGTAGCTCATGTTCAGGCTACTATAATAAAGTAGATAGCATTGCCATTGCATCGACAACCTTATTCTCTGTTCTAGGTATTTTCTCAAATGTGATAGATATGAAATATTTCTTTAGATCATCTACCATTCTCTTGTATGGAATGAGCTTTTCATCTTTACTTTGGTACACATCATTGACTTGAAGGATTACAAGTTGTGAGTCTCCATGAATGTGTAATTCTATTACTCTCCACTTAATTGCTATTTTCATACCATTCAAAAGGGCTTCATATTTAGCAATATTGTTTGTACAAGGAAATTTAATTCTGAACACCTTAGGAATGGAGTATCCTTGAGGAGTGATAAAAAAGATACCTGCTCTAGATCCATTCTATGTATAGGAGCTATCAAAGAACAATTTCCATTCTCTAGAAGAAAGATTCATGATAGAGGAATCTAGAAACTCCATTTGCATTGGTGTGTCATCAAAAAAAGGTGCATCTGCTAATTGATCAATAATAACTTGGCCTTTAATAGCTTTTCTTTCAACATATTCAATGTCAAATCACTTAAGAGCATGACCCATTTGACTAATCCACCTGTGAGGGCAGCTTTGCTTAGCAGGTATTTTAGTGGATCAATTTTAGCTACTAAATGTGTGGTATGGGCCAACATATAGTGTCTCAATTTCTGTGAAGCAAAAATCATAGCTAGACAAGCCTTTTCAATCATAGAATAGTTCTTTTCGTATGCCACCAATGTTCTACTGATATAGTATATAGCCCTTTCCTTTTTATTCTCATCATGTTGTGCAAGCAATGCCCCCAGTGATGTATCTGTAGAGGAGACATATAATATCAAAGGCTTCCCTTCAATAGGAGGCATCAAGATAGGAGGATTTGATAGATATTTCTTGATATGATTAAAATTCTTTTCACATTCCTCACTCCATGCAAAGGTCACCCCTTTATGTAATGTCTTTGTAAAAGGTTGTGATATGTCCACTAGTTGAGATATGAAGCGTCTGATAGATTGAACTCTCCCTTGCAATGTTCTCATTTGACTAATGTTCTTGGGAGGTTGCATCTCCATGATAGCTTTAACTTTAGCTGGATCTACTTCAATTCCTTTCTTTGAAACAATGTATCCTAAGAGCTTTCCAGAAGTGACACCAAAAGCACACTTTTTAGGATTTAGTCTAAGACTAAATTTTTCCATTCTGTCTAGAATCTTTCTTAAGTCATTTAAATGTTTAGCTCTAATCATAGATTTTGCTAAAGTATCATCAAAATAATCCTCCATAGTTTGATGCATCATGTCATGAAAAATAGATGTCATAGCTCTCTGATATATAGCACCACCATTCTTAAGCCCAAATGGTATGACATTCCAATAGAACATACCCCATGCACATGTAAAAGTAGTTTTCTCTTGATCTTCTAGAGCAATTTTTATTTGATTATATCTAGAAAAACCATCCATTAAAGAATACATCTCAAAGTCCACAGTCATGTCCACTATCATATCAATGTTAGGTAATGGAAAATCATCCTTAGGGCATGCCTTGTTTACATCTCTAAAATCTATGCATACTCTTATTGATTTGTCTAGTTTTGAAATAGGTACAATATTAGAGATCCATTATACATAATCAATAACTCAGATAAATCTAGCTTTTAGGAGCTTCTCTAATTCAACTTTTACCAAGAGTGCAACATGTAGATGCATCTTTCTCAATTTTTGCTTAATAGGTTTAACGTTTGGAGCTATAGATAAATGGTGCATTATAAGATCAGGATCCAATCCTAGCATATCTGAGTATTTTAATGCAAAGTTGGTCTTCTTTTCTGTTAAGAACATTGTAAAATTTTTCTTTTCTTCGACTAATAAAGATTGTGCTACATGGATCAACTATGTTCTTCTGTTGTTCCCAAATTAATAGATTGAGTGGGCTCAATTAGAACTAGAGATATGTCCTATAAATGACTTGAAAGGACATCAAATATCTCATCCTTAGGCACCTCAGAGAGGTTTTCACCTTCGAATACATCTTTTATTTTTACTTTTGTAGGTTTTGAGACTGCCACAAAGTGGTTTTCACCCTTAGAACTCCTTTTCTTTTTATTCTTATTCTTATTTTTTTGACTAAGATACTTGATTTCCGACTCCATCATGCTAACACTCAGTTCACTGATGGAAGTCTTCATAGGTTCAACTGCATTTAGGTAGCAAGCAAGGGCATAGTCATTCGAGAAGGTATAAATACCATAGCTTAGATTTGTGGAAGTTTGGTCAAGAAGATTAGGATGTTGGATAGTTAAAGCGGTAAAAGATTGGGAAAGAGTGTTTACAGATATGGATCTATCATCATTGGTCCTAACCCGACACTCAAGTTCAAAGGTGATATTACAACTTAAGACATTCAATTTGTGAATAGGCTCAATGTCATTGTGGAAATCCACTTCAGCCATTGGTGGACTAGACTTGATAAGTTCATCATTTCACTCTAGAATTACGTTGGGTTTAGGTGCATATTGGTGAATAACATCAACATGCTTTTCTGTAATAAGTTCATCTGGTTTTGGAATGACTCCCCATTCATAGTGATTTGATTTGTCTTCTGTTTCTTCATCTAGACCTCTAGGAAATCTAAGAACATGAGTAAAGTCAGGATGAATACCCCAAGAAGGGTTTCCCTTAGATTCTAATTTGAATTCATACTCATGGGAATCTGTCTCAGAATAACTACCACCTTCCTCTTTGTCTACTTGATTGTCTTTGAGATTAGCTGGTTCTTGTGTTGCAACTATCTCTTGCTCTATAGTAGGTTCTTGTGTTTCTACTACATTAATTCTTTTTATTGGATCATCTTCAGCTTCAAGGAGGTCTTTTATTTCTTTAGGAAAATGCTCATAGGGAATGAGATCTTCAGTGGTGTTTGAATCATCACTATCAGATTGTTCTGTTGTTTCTCCCTTTAGTTGATTTGCTACGGAGGGCTCAACCTGTTCTAAAACATGCGGGGAGTTCTTGCTAAGACAGAAAGGTTTCTTCGTGTATCCTAGACCAGTTGTATTCTTGTTCACTTCGCCACGATGATCAAGGGGTTATAGAAGACCTTTACCCTATAGTCCTAGAGGTCCTTTTCCTTAATATCCCATTTTTGTGATCAATTTGTCCCTTGGGCCATATGACTTAGAAGGGATATTCGATATTTTAGCATCACATTTTTTAACCACTTGAGATTTAGGTTCATCTTTGTATAGCCATGCGAGTACAACTTCATCCTCTTCAAAATCCTATTTAGATACTTGTTTTGCAACAAAATTTCCTTTATATGCTTCAAGAGGTTTGTTAGACTCCTTTTTAGACTATTTTAGAGGTTTCCCATAAGACTTAGGAGAGATAGGGAGAGATGTCAAAGATAAGACTAGCTCTATAGTATATTCTCCCATACCATTTTCTTTGATCTTAACCTCTTTAGCAATGTCTTCCATCTTGGATGTGGATGCTACATCTATTTTCTTAGTGGAAGATTCTCTATTATTAGGAACAAGCTTATCAGCACTCTCTTTCAAGGTATTGTAAGTTGTATATAGATCAAGTGGAATCATCAACTCTACTCCTTCATAAGGAAACTTCAAACACTGATGGAATGTAGAGGGTATGGCTTTTATTTCATGTATCCAGGGTCTTCCTAGAAGGATATTGTAAGCCAAAGGTAGATCAAGAACTTGACATATAGTATCTTTGATGACAGGACCTGCTCTGATAGGTAAGACAATAGTTCCCTTAGAAGATCTTTCTTGCTCATCATATGCTTTGATAGTTATCTTCTTCTTGGGATCAATGGCCATTTCTAAAAATCCTGATTGTATAATCAAGCTAAAAGAACAAATGTTTAGGCCAGCGCCTCCATCTATCAACACACGTTTGACATGATGGTTTTGGATCAAGACTTCAATATGTAAGGGCTGGTTATGCAGATGACTCAAGGAGTTATCATCTTCTTTTGAAAAGGAAATGTATTGTGGAGATGTAAGATGACAACCATAGTCTACAATCTGTCTAAATCAAGGTCATCAGGAACATTGGATCCGAGCAGAGCTTTGTCTAGAATGGCTCTATGAGCTGGAGATATTTGAAGCAACTCAAACATGGAGATTTTAGCATTTGTGTGTTGGAGTTGTTGGACAATACTGTATGAAGTAGGCCTTGTGTCTTTAGGATTTGAAGATTTAGATGTAGCCTTCTATTTAGAAGCAGATGAAAGATTGAAAGGCACCTTAGAGACATTGGATGGATCTGGTATTTGTCCTTGTAGGTGTGCCTGAGCTTGTGATCGAGTAACTGCATTAGTTGATTGATTATCTCTATCTCTTCTTACAATTGTGATGACATTACAATGCTAAGATAGGCATGGTTCAACCATATTGATAACAACATTGTTTCCAGAGTAGACATAATTGACTTTAGCACTCATTTTAGGCTGAGAAGAAGAATCTTCTTTACCATGTTTAGGAAATGGTTTTGTGAATGTTGTACGATCATTATTACTCTTATTATTGTCAATCGTGATGTCGCCATTATCAATTTTGTCTTGTATAATGTGCTTCAAGTGAACACAATTATTAGTCTTATGACCTTTATTGCGATGGAATTCATAGAAATCGTTCTCTCTCCACCATTTTGGTTTAGATTCCGAATCAAAGAATTTCATCTCAGGCAAGTAGATGATATTATTTTCCAATAGAGTTTTCATGGCAAATTCTAAGGATTCTCCAAGAGGAGTAAATTTGTGATTAGGATTCTCCAACAGTGAGATTGAAAGCAGGTGCCTTAGATGGGGCACAAATATTATCAACAATGCCATCTGTGACAATGCCTTTATTCTTTTTCTAGTTTTTGTTTTTGTCCTTAGAACTAGATCCAGATTCATACTTGTCTTTTTGAAGTGTGATGTCTCCTTTTTTCACAAGTACTTTCTCAATTTTGATTGCATTATCTACCATCTTGTCAAAAGATGTATGATTTTGCATTTGTAAAGGGTAGTTGATTTCTAGAACAAGATTGTTGATGAAGATTTCCAGCTTCTCAGTTTCTAGAATGGGTCTAGCATATAGAGAAAAATTCTTCCTCCACCTATTGAGAAATGTCAAGAATGGTTCTCCTAGATATTGTTTCAGATTGCAGATGTCGATCATGGTGACTGGATGTTGAATATTGTAGGAGTATTGTTGATAGAATAGTTTGATTAATTACTCAAAAGTTTTTATAGTAGGAGGCATTCTAGAGAACCAATGAATGGCTGCTCCTCCCAAAGATCAATGGAAAATACGCATTAAGTAGGTTGGTTCGTACATAAATTCCATAGATTGAGTACAGAATTCTCTAACATGATCTTGAGGGTTAGAGTTTCCATCATACTTATCATATTTAGGCATCTCCACTCTTTTAGGGAATGTCGGCATGCACAAGTCTTTATCAAATGGAAAAGGGCATAGAGCTTCCATGGAGAACTCTTTAGGTTCCTTTTCTTTTTCAAGTTTATTAAGTTTGACTTGCATGACATCCATTTGTTTCATCATAGCCATGATAGGAGTTTCTTCATCATGTGTAATGATATCTTCCACATTAAAGTTTGGAGGAAGTTTAGCTCCTTGATGGGCTAACTCTAGAAAGTATGCTTCTCTATCTTCCTTCAAGAAATGTTTCATCATTCTTTTGAAGTCATCATCATTTTGATATCGAACAATTTCAGAAGGTGTAGGTTCTTGATCCACAACATGTTGAGAATGGTGTCCTTGAGATCCATGTTGTGTCCCTCTGTGAGACATGTTAGGAGTTTTAGAGCTCCCTAGATTAGATTGAGGAGGGGTTTGTTGATTACCTCCATGAGTTGATGGAGGGGGTACGTAACCAATTTTCAATTAAAAATTGCCAAGACCGTTGTCTTCGTAAAGACCAGAATTGTAGAGGTTCTCAATAGTGGGACCCTTGTGAATAGTCAAAGGTGCAGTGCCAAGTGCTTCTCCAAATTTATTATGTGACAAAGCTCTAGTTTCCACCATTAACCTTGGGTGAAGCAAAAGAATAAGATAAAGACAACTGAAGAATGAATTGTTTTCAGAAGATCGAATGACACAACCTTGTCAAGATTGAAGTGATTAAGGATTAGATCAGACATAAATGAAGGATACTGTGCCATAGTAGTGTGGGTAGATGCCCAACAGATGGCGGGCATGAGCTCTCAACACTTAGCCGCTTAGTAAAAAGATTGAATTTGAAGATAATGTTGACAAGGTTTTGACACAAGATGAAAAAGATTCAAATCGATAACCCAGAAGACTAAATCAGACTCAAGAGACCACTTTAGGAAAATGAATGGATTCATTCTAGTTTCTACTATGTTCCTAACACAGTGATTTGTTCAACAGGTTCTGGAAATAGGTTGTAAAAATTGAGTTTCTGACAATTCTGACCACTTTCTAGCAATTTTTCTTAAACGACTTTCTGCAGGATCGTATGACAGTGGATATGCTATGAAATGATAATTGACAAACTTGTAAGACAACTGTAAAACTCACATGACAATTGATAGCAGATTTTTTACTTTTGTTTTTGATTGGTGGCAAAACTCGTATGACATTGTACAAGTTATCATACGACATTACAGGGGTTCTGAAACAACAAATGCCAAAACTCGTATGACTTTCTAACCTGATGGGATGACTTTTGACTCCAGAAAGGATTTTTACCTCAAATTTTGCAAATTTTTGGTTTTCAATTTCAGATTGTTCATAAATTTCTCTGTCCAGGTTTGAAGATTATTCTGAGATCAATCATTTTTGGTAGCCAAATAGATAAACAAGCACACAAAACAACAATCAAGTGATTCCAAGAATGTCTAAAAATAATGAATAGGGGACAAAGCAACCCCGCGCATGAACAATCAAGTGACTAAATGTGCTAATCCCTAGGAGTGCTAATTGTGTATGTTCCAAAAAGTTTTTTAAATAATGCACATATTCCTAGAAAAATGAAAATTTGGCCTCACTAGGATTTGTAGTAATGGTCTGACTCTGCAACTTTTATGATCTCAAAAGGGTGAACTCCAATCCAAGTGCACTGGGGTTTTGACACAGCCTGAGAAATTAATCAATCAGGAGCTGCTAGGGAGATCTGACAGCCCAACAAGAGACCACACCTGTGAAGATTTCCTCCACAAGGACATTTATATAGGAGCTGCTGCTACCACGGTGAAAATGGCTATTACCACTTGAGGTTCTGTCCACGTGGTTGATCCAATTAAGAGAATGTCCACTATAGTTAACCCTCTCTAAAGGTGACTCACAAAAGATACCACATGGAGACTGGTTTCAGATTCAAGGATCTGAGTTTTTGATACTACCCAAAAAGGGAGTCGAGCATAGTCCTCTAGCCTTTTCACTTTTAACCAAAATAGAGCAGACAGATTAATCTGACACGCTAAGACCAAGATTATCTCACAAAGATCTATGACATCATCCACTTATGATCTATCAACCTCTCTGGAGAGAGAATGTATCAATCAAAAGTTGAAGACACACGAATCTAGTAGAATGTGAGACTCTCTCAGTACCTTCCCTACCTACAAGGGGATCCTTCATCAAGAGGAGCTTTGCATGAATAAATAAGTGAAAGAAGGTCAATCTCTCAAGATCATCCACAAATAGTGTTCATAGGGCCTATTTACTATGTGTAACAGATATGCAGAAAGCAAATCTATGTTTGTTTTATAGCCCAAAATGAAGTCTGTGATATGAAAGCAAGAAAATCACACAAGCTTGACATGTGAGAGTATGTTTTAATCCAAATCAAAATGTTATCAGCTTGAGAAGAATACCTAAATTCCTCGCAACGTGCTTAGTAGATTTTTCCTATTTTAGTAATTTAGTTTCGCTTTTTCTGATCAGATTCAACAAGTATCAGTAAAAAACAAAAGATTTCAATTGTTAGGGTTAGCTAATAGTCCAAATCTGAAAATCAAATCTGAAAAACTGCCAAAAATGCTGAAACAACAATTGAATTCTAGAGTCAAAACTCGTACGATAGTGGGTTACCTCCCAGACAATAGTCTAGAAACTTGTACGACTATGAGTGTCTTCGCATATGACAATCGGGCTTCTAAACGACAGTGTGTACTCTCTGATATGAGCCTTGAAATTTGAACCCATCGTACGATAGTGGGTACCTCCCAAAATGACTTTCTGACAAAAGTCGTATGAAAAATGTATGGACAAAATAAAAATTGCAGTTTTAACCAAAAAACAAGAAATTGATAGAAAGATGATGGAAACTTGTTTCAGCGCCCCACGGTGGGCGCCAGAAATGTGTGTGTGAATTTTGTACCTAGTTATGGACACAACACTTCAGTAAAACATTAGAGGTTAGCCAAAAACCAAAATCGTGCAAGAAATGGAAACTAAACTAACCAAGTGATTTACTACCTTCTAGTAGGTGTGAGTATGATACTCTTAGATCAGACTAAGACTAGTGAAAATGCAACACCTAAATGAAGGATTTGAATGCAAAGAATGAAAGATTATGTGAATGCAGATTATTCTATATTTTTTTATTTTCTATGCAATAATATGGAAAACTGTATGAAATTGATCTAGAATGAATGAAATTGGAATGCATATTTGATCTAAAAATGCAATGAATGAGTATGAAACTATGAATAAGAAACTATGCAAAAGCTAAATGATCAACTATGAAAGATCTCACAAATCGCCTATCGCAAATGCTCAATCCTTCAATCACCAATTCGCTAGAGTAATTGTGCAAATTTGAGTGTTGTAATTATGAATAGTTGAGCCTTGGTTTTATAGAAATCCAGGGCTTTGAGGATGCAAGAGAAAAGCCATAAATCACTCTTGATAAACTCAGGTTGATTTTTGAGTTATCATGAAATCAGAAATAATTAACTCACAAAATCATGCAAAAGCATGCAAGAACAACTTTTTAACTCAAATCAGAAGTTTAGATAAGCTTTGATTTCAAAATAGAGTGTTGAGTTTCCAAAAGTTAACAACTTGCATTGATTTCCTGATTTTGAGTTTAACTACTCTTTGAATGTGCATAATTAATTATGAATTAATTAAATAAATAAAGTGATTTATCCTCAACTTAACTGATTTTTGAATTAAAAATAATTGATTTATGGGTTAATCAATTATTAAATCAAACTTTATTCAAAAATTATATCATTAAAAATTGACAACTGACATGAATTAATTAAATAAGAATTTAATCAATTAGTCATAATTTTTTTTATTTTATTGTCAAAATTAAATAATACAATTTAAGAATAATTAGAATTAAATTTAATTAAATAATTAAGTGGCAATATTAAATCTGATTAATTAAATATTCAGAATATTCAATTAATCAAACTTTAGGATAAATAAGATTTATCATCAAATAATAATTAAATTAAAGATAATTATGATAAATAGGAATATTGCTAGGAATATTCCCTGATGCAGAATTTAGGATAATCAATTAGAATTCAATAATGTGCAGATGTTCCTTAGGTTAGAACTTCAATGTCGATTTCGTTTGAATTGAAGATGTAGGAGGTTAATGAACCTATAGCCCATTTTTGGGGTATTACAGTACTCAGTTTTGAGAAATTCTACAACCAGATCTAGGCTAGAAACACATAAATAGAGAAAACCAAGAAATGTCATGTCCCCTTTCTAGAGACATGTTCGTTCATGACGGGTTTACCTATCATCGACTCTCGTAGGAAAATAGTTTGGAGAGAGAGTCATTGTGTGGATCATTTGATTACTTATTGCTGACAGAGCCTACATTCGGCAGAGCCTACATCCAGTTTGAGGCCTACATGCAGTTGTAGTGGAGCCTACGTCCAGAAGCGAGCCTACATCCAGTTTGGGCCTACATTCGGTTATGAGACATCTTGGCCTACATTGTTATATTTTTGAGTTGAGAAATGTACTTTATTATTATAATGTTATTTTATTATAAAGTACATTATAATTAGATGTTTCTAGAAGTTCTAGTAACTTCTCAAGAAAAAGAATAAATAGGGGGCTTGGGCTATCATTTCTACATGCTTGGATTTGGGATTTCTTCTACTTCTTCCATTGTGGAGCAATTTGTAGTCTTTTGGGTCTGCAAATACTATTCAATCTTTGGGAACGATAACTCCCCTAGATTGGCATAACTGAGGTAGTGAAATATCTACTGAAGGGTTGCAATTTGGAGTTGGTACTCAGCCATCTCATTGGTACTTCATTGAGAATTCATTGTAAGGGTTTGTTTGTGGTTGGAATAAGGGTTTAAGTTCACCTATTGCATTGGTGAATCAGTGTGGTGAAAGATTGAAGACAAATTGGCACATTTTTAGACTTTCAGTCTCAGGCCCTAGAAACAAAGTTTTGTTCATAACTTCATATCTACTTGGAGGATATTTTTATGCATTTGTGGGAGGGTCCCTATACCCTAGGCACCCCATTTACCATCATTTTTGGCACTTGATACTGGGCTTATATTTTTATATCAGAGCCGTATAGTAAGGCCTGGTACGGCCCTATACTTGCAGGCAATACGGCAAGTGTGGTGGGAGCAATTTGGGACTGTTCCAGTCCACTTGACATCAGCAGTGATCTTCAGATATCAGGGCCAAAAATTAGGTTCTTTTCATGTAAATTTTGGATGCATTTGTTGACAATGAAATTGTAAAAAAAAGTTATATGTTCTCAGACTTGAATAGTCATTGTTATTACACCATTTGCTACTGTAGTCAGTCATTGATATGATTATAAACTCAGTATATTGAAATGCATTGTTAGGACATGTAATTGCCCAAGTTCTTCTTTAGTAACGGTCCTTATATGTGCATAGAACAGTCCATTATAATCAGTCAGTGCCACACTTGTAATGAGTTTAGTATTGATTATAATATATGTGACTTCATTGTTAGATCAATTGTCTTGAAGTTTGAAGATTGTCATACTCATCCTGAGAATAGTCATCAGACTTTGCTAGTTGGGTTGATCTAGTTATATTCTATTGGTTGTCATTTATCAATGCTCATTGTAATAGCTTGAATTAGTCCTACATTGCAATCAGATTTGAGTAGTTCATGATATATTGGCTTTGCACTGTCATTTCATTTCATATTGGTATTGTTATCTCAATAACATTTGGTGCCCAAAAAAATAAACACCTTGAAACACATCATTGCAAACAAGACCATTCAAGTGCATGCCAACTATTTGATGAATTGTCTCAATTTAGATTTGGGGGGGTTTTAGTGGCCTTTATAGTAAGGGTCATTACAGTGGTATCAAAGTAGTGTTCTTGCCATCCTGTTGGGTAAGAAACCTATATGCATCCTTCAGCATTTGGGCATCACAGGTACTACACACGAAGAAGGGCAGCACTAGAGGGTGAACAAGAATTTGAAAATACTCTTACCATGGGTGAGAGACAGTCATAGAGTCCACCTAGAGTTCCCAGGAATGCAGATGATGATGCTAGGGATTATTTCAGAACCATGGATATTAGACAACAGGAGATAGTCCAGTCATTGCGTACTTTGACCACTATGATGGAGAGAGTTGTTCAGCCCAGAGCTCAGGAGCATGGTAGAGGCACACCTGATCATGATAATAGGAGTGTAGCCAGTTCACAGGGTGCTCCCAGGCATAGGTCTTGGACAGCAGATAGACCTACTCATCCTACTTTCCTTAGAGAGGAGGCTCAGGAGGAAGGAGAGGGTGATGTGCAGGAGGATTTTCAGGATGATCTTAGAGCTGCTACTGCAGAATGGCAGGCATTACCACCACATGTGCATGAGTTACTCAACTTTGATCATTACCTAAATCAGAGGAGAGAGCACATGAGGAGTACTCGACAGAACAAGAGACCTAGAGGCCATGACAGTGAGTTGTAGCGAGCTGCTAGTAAGCTCACTTTACCTTCTTTTGATGGTAGTGGACAGATGACAGCATAGGCATGGATACTGGTGGTCACATGGTATGATTACTTTGTAGCACAACTAGGTGACTTCATACCAAGATTTTTTAGATAGATTGGTGGAGCATTTTGACAGGAAGGATCCTGAGATATTCTTCCGTGATCTTGCACAGTTGAGACAGACAGGCAGCTTGGAGATATATATCAGTGAGTTTCATCGGTTGTCAGTTATGGTGCAAGATGTATTAGAGAGGTGATTGGTCATCTTATTCACTAAGGGATTGTCTGAACCCCTCAAAGGTTGGATCAAGGCATTTGATCCATCATCACTACAGGAGGCCATGAGGAAAGCTCGTAGTATGGAGCTTACAACACCTTCTAGCAAGTTCACCCCTAGGAGTTCTACTTCTTTCAGAGATAATAAGAAGTTTGATAAGGGGAAGGGGAAGAAGGTTGATACCAAGGGGAAATCCACTCCACCCTTGGATACTAAGGCACTTAATG
Organism: Chamaecyparis obtusa; assembly: GCA_027943335.1. Classification (NCBI taxonomy): domain Eukaryota; kingdom Viridiplantae; phylum Streptophyta; class Pinopsida; order Cupressales; family Cupressaceae; genus Chamaecyparis; species Chamaecyparis obtusa. Next base: position 110,317 of record BSBK01004503.1, on the reverse strand, counting down.
ACCTATGCAGGAAGAAGCTATGCTTCTATTGCAAAGGTCCATATGATAGGGATCATGACTGTCCTTTGAGGCCTAAGGGGAAGGCCAATAGAGTTATGTGGGTGTACTATGAGGACTAAGATTCAGATAGCACAGCACATGAGGATGAGCATAGTGACACAGAGCTTGAGATAGAGGTAGAGGCTTCAGAGCCTAAGGTTGAGCCAGAGTTATATTTGCAGTAGGCACGCTTGTCCAGTATTCAGCAGGAGGGGTCCTTTAGATTGCGTGGAGTTTTAGTAGGACATAAGGTGATTACCCTAGTTGATACAGGTGCTATGCATAATTTCACTAACACACATTTGGTTGAGCACCGTGGTATTGAGACAAAGGATTTTGAGGGTCTCCAAGTGTAGGTTGCTGATGGTTACACTCTTAAGTGTAACAGGATGATAGGAGATATGCCCTTACGCTTGAGCAATTATGAGTTCAAAGCGGATTACCATGTAGTTAACATGGGTGACCTAGATATTGTGTTGGGGATGACATGGTTACATTCATTAGGTGAGGTCACTTTCAGACTCAAGGACATGGAGATCAAGTTTGAGGCAGATGGTAGGCAGCATGTCTTGAGGGCTATCAGAAATAGTGATATTAGGACTATTTCTTTCAGGTGCATGGAGAGGATGGTTAGACACGATGGGATTGGATGGGCAGCCATGTGTACTCTCATGCCTACATAGGAGGAGCATCAGATGATAGAGTATCACCCTAATATTCAGAGATTAAAAGAGCAGTATGATAGGGTGTTCAGTGACATTCCACTTGGCGCACCACCTAATAGAGGGATTGAGCACATCATTGAGTTAGAGGAGGGTGCTAAACCAGTGATGATCACACCATACAAGCATCCTAAGAGGCTCAAGGATGAGATAGAGATGGGGCACATTAGATCGAGCAAGTCTCCTTTTGCTTCTTCAGTAGTTTTGGTGAAGAAGGATGGTTCAATGCGGATGTGCATTGATTATCGGATGTTGAATAAGAGGACTATTAAGAATAGGTATCCCATCCCTTGGATTGATGAGTTGATAGATGAGCTACATGGAGCATGCTACTTCAGCAAGATCGATTTGAGATCTGGCTATCACCAGATCAGAGTCAGAGAGCAGGATATAGAGAAGACTGCATTTAGATGCCATTATGGACACTTTGAGTTCATGGTCATGCCATTTGGGTTGACCAATGCACCAGCCACTTTTCAGTCTACGATGAATAAGGTCTTCCATCATCAATTGAGGAGATTTGTATTGGTTTTCTTCAATGATATCTTGGTATATAGTCAGACATGGAAGGAGCATGCAGTACATTTGGAGACTGTATTGAGTATATTGCAGAGGGAGTCCTTGTATGCCAAGGAGTCCAAGTGTGATTTGGGTATGACTGAGCTCTTGTACTTGGGTCATATTATCAGTGCAGATGGAGTACGGATGGATCCTGATAAGATCCATGCTATAGTAGAGTGGCCTATTCCTGAGAACCTAACACAGTTGAGAGGGTTCCTAGGCCTATGTGGATTCTACCGCAGATTTGTTAGTGGTTATTCATGACATGCAGCCCCTATGATAGATTTGCTGAAGAAGGGGGCCTTTGTTTGGACACTAGAGGTGCAGGTTTTCTTTGACAGGTTCAAGGAGATCATGACTTCATGTCTAGTGTTAGCTTTGCCTAATTTCTTGAAGCCATTTGAGCTTCAATGTGATGCATCCAGAGAGGGTATAGGTGTTGTGTTGATGCAAGACAAGCACCCTATTGCATATGAGAGAAGGAAACTCCATGGACCTGAGAGATCTTTCAGCATTTACGATAAGGAGATGTTAGCCATCATGCATGTGTTGGCTAAGTTTAGACAGTATCTAGTGGGTGGTAAGTCTTGCATTAAAACTGACCACAACAGTTCGAGGCATTTCCTTAGTCAGAGAGATCTCAATGATAGGCAGCAGAAGTGGGTAAGTAAGTTACAGGCTTACGATTTTGATATATCATATGTGAGAGGGACTCAGAATGTGGTAGCAGATGCATTGTCATGTAGACCACATCTCAGTGCATTGATTGAGATATCAAAGGATTGGTGACATATGATAGTGGCAGAGTATGCTAGAGACCCATGGGCGTCAGGGATAGTTGATGGGTTAGTTGTTGATACTCGGTACACACTTGTGGATGATTTGATTATCTACAAGAGTAGGATATTTTTAGTCCCAGGATCAAAGGTGAAGCGATCTATTTTGAGAGCTCTTCATGATTCACCTATAGCTGGTCACCCTAGGTACTTCAAAACATATAGATAGGTTCGGGAGTGGTTCACATGGAAAGGGCTTAAGTCAGATGTTTTGCAGTATGTTCATGAGTGCCATGTTTGTCAGTAGAACAAACAAGAGCACACCTTTCCGACCGGGCTCCTACAGCCACTTCCCATTCTTGATCAGAAGTGGGAGTGCATATCCATGGATTTCATTATGGGCTTGCCCAAGGCCCAAGGGCATGATTGTATCTACGTGGTGGTGGATAGACTGACGAAGTATGCACACTTCTTTCCCATCACTACTACTTACACAACAGTACAGGTAGCTGAGGTCTTCTTCAGAGAGGTCTTCAGATTGCATGGGATACCCCACAGCATAGTGAGTGACAGGGACAGTAGATTTTTGAGTCACTTTTGTCGTGAGGTATTCAGACTTTGTGGCACTGAGCTTACACCTAGCACCAGTTATCACCCGTAGACGGATGGACAGACAAAGATAGTCAATAAGTGGGTGGAGGGCTATTTGAGGAACTATGTGGCTGGTCAGTAGAGGGCATGGGTGAAATGGATACAATTGTGTGAGTATTGTTACAATACCACTTTCCATATGTCGATTCAGATGTCACCTTTCAGGGCTCTATATGGGTATGATGCACCTAGCTTCATTGATTTTCTTATGTCTGACATTAGAGTTCCACGTGCCGGGGATTTGCTTCAGGAGAGCAAGGACATTTTTGATGCTCTCAAGGATAATATAGCCAGGGCACAGAATCAGTACAAGCAGTATGCAGATCAGAAGTGGATTGAGAGGAGCTTTGAGGTGGATGATATGGTTTACCTCATGCTTCAGCCATACAGACAGTCTACTCTCAAGAAGAGTGGGGCAGAGAAGCTTAAGCTGAGATACTATGGGCCTTTCAGGATCATTAGGTGTGTTGGTGAGTTGGCTTATGAGCTTGAGCTTCCAGCTAATAGTAGAGTGCATAATGTGTTTCATGTGTTGCACCTCAAGAAGGCATTAGGGAAGCATGTTGTACCTTCTACAGTGTTACCACCCTTGGATGATGAGGGGAAGTTGGTTTTGGTGCCAGAGTCTATCTTGGATAGCAAGGAGAAACAGCTTCGCAGGAGAGTTATCAGGGAGTATTTGGTGAAGTGGAGAGATCTTCCTATTGAGGATGCTACTTGGGAGCCTGAGGAGATTTTGTAGCATCCAGCTTTGAGATCGCTTGAGGGCAAGCAATTTCTAGAGGGGCGGACTGTCATGTCCCCTTTCTAGAGACATGTTCATTCATGATGGGTTTGCCTATCATTGACTCTCGTAGGCAAATAGTTTGGAGAGAGAGTCATTGTGTGGATCATTTGATTACTTATTACTGATAGAGCCTACATTCGGCAAAGCCTACATCCAGTTTGAGGCCTACATGCAGTTGTAGTGGAGCCTATGTCCAGAAGCGAGCCTACATCCAGTTTGGGCCTACATTCGGTTATGAGACATCTTGGCCTACATTGTTATATTTTTGAGTTGAGAAATGTACTTTATTATTATAATGTTATTTTATTATAAAGTACATTATAATTAGATGTTTTTAGAAGCTCTAGTAACTTCTCAAGAAAAAGAATAAATAGGGGGCTTGGGCTATCATTTCTACATGCTTGGATTTGGGATTTCTTCTACTTCTTCCATTGTGGAGCAATTTGTAGTCTTTTGGGTCTACAAATACTATTCAATCTTTGGGAACAATAACTCCCCTAGATTGGCATAACTGAGGTAGTGAAATATCTACTAAAGGGTTGCAATTTGGAGTTGGTACTCAGCCATCTCATTGGTACTTCATTGAGAATTCATTGTAAGGGTTTGTTTGTGGTTGGAATAAGGGTTTAAGTTCACCTATTGCATTGGTGAATCAGTGTGGTGAAAGATTGAAGACAAATTGGCACATTTTCAAACTTTCAGTCTCAGGCCCTGGAAACAAAGTTTTGTTCATAACTTCATATCTACTTGGAGGATATTTTTATGCATTTGTGGGAGGGTCCCTATACCCTAGGCACCCCATTTACCATCATTTTCGGCACTTGATACTGGGCTCATATTTTTATATCAGAGCCGTACAGTAAGGTTTGGTATGGCCCTGTACTTGCAGGCAGTATGATAGGTGTGGTGGGAGCAATTTGGGACTATTCCAGTCCACTTGACATCAGCAGTGATCTTCAGATATCAAGGGTGAAAATCAGGTTCTTTTCATGTAAATTTTGGATGCATTTGTTGACAATGAAATTGTAAAAAAAAGTTATATGTTCTCAGACTTGAATAGTCATTGTTATTACACCATTTGCTACTGTAGTCAGTCATTGATATGATTATGAAATCAGTATATTGAAATGCATTGTTAGGACATGTAATTGCCCAAGTTCTTGTTTAGTAACGGTCCTTATATGTGCATAGAACAGTCCATTATAATCAGTCAGTGCCACACTTGTAATGAGTTTAGTATTGATTATAATATATGTGACTTCGTTGTTAGATCAATTGTCTTGAAGTTTGAAGATTGTCATACTCATCCTGAGAATAGTCATCAGACTTTGCTAGTTGGGTTGATCTAGTTATATTCTATTGGTTGTCATTTATCAATGCTCATTGTAATAGCTTGAATCAGTCCTACATTGCAATCAGATTTGAGTAGTTCATGATATATTGGCTTTGCACTGTCATTTCATTTCATATTGGTATTGTTATCTCAATAACATTTGGTGCCCAAACAAATAAACACCTTGAAACACATCATTGCAAACAAGACCATTCAAGTGCATGCCAACTGTTTGATGAATTGTCTCAGTTTAGATTCGGGGGGGTTTTAGTGGCCTTTATAGTAAGGGTCATTACAAGAAACCTTCTGCTATTTTGAGAAAGGTCGACCTTGACACCAAAAAAGGGTAAGATCTTATCTCGAGGCACAATCTTACCCCTGAAAGTTGACCTTGACCTGCATTGTTCTGACAGAAAATCTGTTCGTGGATCTCAGAAGTTCATCAACAAGGGTACTTAGATTTGATTTGTAATTCACTGTCTCGCACTTGTACTTGCAAGAAAAAGGGTTTTGTTTGTTGGATGAGGAGTTTGCCTTGGTCAAACTCTAGTTTTGGAATTAACCTTGAAATTGAATTGAAATTGTAGCAATAAATAAAGTAAATGGAATAATTCACCTTGCTTATGTTGAAATTCTTGTGGAGGATTCAAATCCTTGAATCTAAAAGTATGGATGGTCCAAATGAATGTAGAATTGTATGTAGGATATCTCAAATCAATTGCATTAGATCTTCAACACGAATGTTGAATGGATCTTGGAATATGAAGAAGTCTGAATGAATGTGGATAGAGAAATCTTCAATAAAGGGGCTCCATAGAGATTGAATCCTTCAATGGCTACCAATGGATCTCCTTGATGAATTGGATCTTTGAATGTTTAAAGAAGGATGAATACTTGAAGATGGATGAATGATTGAATGCTTTCTTTCTCCTTCTTTCTTACTTGATGATTTCTTGATTTTGCTTGCTTCAGTGCTTGTGTCAATAATGGATTGAGAGATATGATGGAGAAAATGAGAGGAGAAGGCTTCCTTTTATACATGTTTAGGGAAAAAAATTCTAGAGAGAACTACATAGGAGAATTAGATTCCAATTAATCTATTTAATCTTGGAAGTGGACCCAATTTAAATATCATTTAAGAGTTTACCATTTCGAAGCCTAAAACAACCGACCCGGAAGCGAGAAATAAACTTTTCGAAACCCGACATCTGGAAACTTCTGGATTTTAGAATTTGGACCCAGGGTCAAGGTCAAGGTCAACTTTGACCTAGGTTAGGATCAAGGTCGACCTTGACCTAGAAGGTCAACCTTTCCCCTGAGGTCAAAAATATTAGTTTCTCAGGATCAGGTGCCAGAAACAGGTTGGAAAAAGGTGGAAGGAGAAGCATAATAGGGGGGAAATCCATATCCAAGTCAAAGATCCATTCAAGGCATTTGACATGACCCCAGACCACTTAATGGGAGGGCTTAACCAGTCCTAAATGGAAGTGTTTCTATTTTATGATAATACATTTAGCCCCCACTTTAGCAAGAGTATGGACTCGATGTAAACTCTTGGTAAAGTAGATCATTATAAAAAAGATAATCTTATTGAAATCAAAGGGACAAAGGAATCCTCAAGCCCCTAGGGACTCAAGTCTTCATCAACTCTAAGATTAAAATAAGAGACACATCTCTAGAAAAGAGAGAGAAGAGGGTGTGATTGCCTCGCCTAATGAGAACTTATGTCTCATTGTGAACCACACAAGGAAACAACACAACTGGAAAGATGGAGTTGAACCACCTAGTGAATGTGGATACTCACTAGTCAATCCATCAAGGATTCACCCTTAGGAATATTCTATTCCAAAAGATAAAAACCAAAAAAAAAAGAGATCTAGTCTTAAGGACACCTCCGACCTTAAGGGATCAAAATTTTGCAAATTGAAATAGGAGGGATCAAGAGATCCTATAAAGTAAAAATTCAAATCCATGCTTTAAGGATTAGTTCCTAATCTATAAAGGGAAAAAATTATTTTGAAAGTGTGTGTCTTCTTCAGGATTTAGCATATTTGAAATTGAAAAATTCATGTATACAAAAAGTGAATAGAGCGTATGCGCCATGCAAAGAAAAATCAAGGGAAATACCACATAAACATAGAGAACACATAAGGGATCTACCTACTGTGGGGTTAGTATGATCATAAGATAATATTTATATAAGATATTATTTCAAATGAATTGACATCATTCTTCAAAGAAAGTAGAACTACAATTGCAATGAAGGAAAGAAACATAAGAGTTACGAAGAAGAGTCTTTTTAGACCACAACATGGAGACAAAAAAGATTTAGTGCTACCAAGTCACAAATCCAAGTGGACTACACAAGGAAAACATTTACGAATAATAGCACATGTTCAACATAACATGAAAACAACATATAGAAGAATATAGATACATATAGAGGAATAGCACAACAGGTTCGATTCCTTTATCACCTTGTACCAACAAAGTAACAAGGGTCATATAAAAGAATCTAGCAAACATTTATCAAACACATTACTGGAGAAGCGGAGTACAACATGAAAATACACAAAAAAGTTGTCATGAAGGACAAGCCAATCAAGCGTGTCGCCTACTCTCCCCATCTTGTTCTATATCATTTCGGGAAGGTGGGAAACTCACAAGAGGGAATATATCCAACACAGTAGGAATGATAGCTAGTTCCAAACAAGGATCCTCTTGAGAATCATAATGTTCGATACTAGGTGTAATTATCAATTGTGATGAAAGCATATTAGGTAAATAAATATCAATGTCAATAGTTTCATATTCATCATTAATATAAATAGTATCATCAAGAGCATATTCTTCATCCAAACTAATTGAAATAGGATCTAAGATAAAAATAGAATCATTATTAACTACATCATGCATAGGCTGATCAAAAGAAGGTAAAGAATTTGGATGAAGAGAGGCACAGGCCTTAGCTTGAGCCCGACACTTCTTACAACATTCATTAGCAGATTGGTTACATTTTGTCTTGTTTGAAATATGTTTAGAACTAGGAGGGACAATCATAGGTTCCTTCACAGGTTCTATAAGAGGATTAGTAGGATTCTCAGTAGGTTGAAAGAGACACTAGGAGCTTGATTAATAGCACTAGAAGCCATAGATAAAGGAGGTATGGAAGGCGTAGGCAAAATACCATGGTTAAGATTCATCTGAGGCATTCTTAACTCAAGAATCTTGCAATGCTTATAAGCTTGATATGATAAAAAAATATTATCAGGTCGAGAAGGACATGAATTAGGTAGTGAAGGCCAAAAGAAGTCAAGTGTAGCACAATCCCTGGGCCTAGAAGGTTGATTTAAACTATGATTAATCATCTTCACTTCTTCATCATGAATGAATTTGAGACATTTATGGATAGGAGAAGCAAAAAAATGCAGGATATTCAACCAAGACAAACCTAACTTAACTTGAAACTGATCAAAAGTAGGAACAACAACAAAGGTAGTGTCCACAATTTTACCACAAAGTTCAACAAGCAAGTTAATAGAACCAAATGATGGATAAAGAAAACCATTAGAAGTTTGAATACACACATCTGATGTATCATAAGATTCACATTGTAAGTTCTTCATAAAAATATTTTATTCAGTAATAACATTGACTAGGGATGTAGGATCAACAAGACAACCACACATAGGTATCTTAGAAATCCTAGCATAAATGTAGCCAGGACCATCGGGAGCTTTTATAATCTTAGAATCATCGAAGGTAATCAAGATTTCCCTAGGTCTTTTATTCTTAGGTTGTTTTCAAGGTTTAGGTTGAGGTTTCAGCTTAGGTTTAGGTTGAGGTTTCAACTTAGGTTTAGGTTGAGGTGGAACTTGAAGTTGAGTTTGAGATTGATGTTGGGGAGGAGATACAAATTGTGACAAAACAACATGCTCCACATGGTTAACAATGTGATTAAGATCATCCATCTTTGAATCATAAACAATATCCACAGAAGATGGATAAACAATGGTATTAGTATCATGTGTAGGTAAAGGATTCGTATAGATTTGGAGGTTTTGATTAGGAGGAGAGACAAATTTTTTCCCACTACCATCAAAACTATCAACAAATAAAACACTAGAATCAATTAAATCTTGAACCTTATATTTTAGAGAATAACACTTCTCAGTATCATGGCCATTTTGATGATGATATTGACAAAAGGATTTGGAATCAAATAATTTGGATGCTATCGTAGTAGGTAAAAGAGGGTGAATAGGAGGTAAAGTAATCATATTAGTAGTCAACAATTTACTCATAATAAAATGAAAAGATTTAGAGAGAGGAGTAAATGTACAATTCAACTGAAAAGAAGTGGATGCAGAAGTGGCATTGTTGGATGCAACAACAACTTGATCAGCAACTGTGTTTTCTTATTTATTTATCTTGACATAGTTGTTAGGTTTTTGAAACTTATTTAGATTAGGAGCAACATCACTCTTATCAACTAGGACATGATCCATTGGAGTGTTGCTCTCAAATTGACTCACTTGTAATTGATAATGATGAAGCGTTGCACAAAGTTGTTGAAAAGAGGTAGATTTAGTAAGAAGAATCTTATCTCTAATATCCTTATGTAAATTTGAAATAAACATACGCTGAATATCAATATTAGGAACAAGATAAGAAATCTGAGATTACAAATGCTTAAATCTACCAATAAATCCATTCAATTTTTCTTTAGTATTTTGTTTACAATGCATCAAATCAGTTAAGGACACTTGCGGACCAATGTTATTTTGAAATTGTTGAATAAAGGCATTAGAAATTTTTGGAAAAGAATCAATAGAATAAGGAGGCAAGGAGCAATACCATTGCAAGGCCTTATCATGAAAAGTTCTAGCAAACAACTTGGCTAAAATCCTATGGTAATGAGCATAGTCACTCTATACACTAAAAAATGGCTTCATTAATTAAATATTTATTATTTAATTAATATTGACTTGATGAATTAGTTAAATATTTATTATTTAATTAATATTTATTTCTTCTATTATTAAATAAATTATTCAATTTATTTGATATATTCACTATAACCCATTCTTCTTATCCTAAGTCCTCTAAATAAGTCTTATTAAAGTAATTTAATTAATCTTCTAATTACACAATCACTAATTATGACTAAGTCTCCCAGTCCACATAATAGACCTAGTCATCTGACACATCACCTTGGCTAAAATAATTAATTATTATTAATTATTAATAAATCATTATCCTCACACACATATGTCCTATTTCTAAGGGCTATGTGGCCTCATAAGATAGTCTCATGGCCACATGTCTTCTTCTAAACCAAGTCAAGAAGCAATCCCTATTCCTAAAGAGTTTTTCAAGCCACCTCAAAGAGTCAAAGGTGACTCATGGGACACTTGTACCAAGAGTCCATGTGAGGAAAAGGTCCTTCCCCCTTCCTCTCAATGGTCTTTCTGAGATACTTGATATGTGTCTTTCCCTTCCACCTTCTTCTCGTCCATGTCAATGTAGGAGGAACATCCTCCCTATTCCTCCTCTCACATTCCAACTACATCCCCCTTTCTCTCAATCCCTTTAACCAAGTCAATTGTAGCCCTAGTATCTTCCACCTTTCAATCTCCACCCTAGGATTGTGCCACCTAGGCTTGATTCCTCCAAAAATCTATAAAAGGATCCTCACGTTGTCCCTTTGTGAGCTAATAGGAAATAGAAATCTTCAAGAATTCAAGCATTCTAGAGATCAAGCAATCAAGCATCCAAGCATTCAGGCAACCATTTGAGTCATTTGCATAAGCATTGTATCCACCATAGTTGCATAATCAAGGTTTTAGGCTAGTTTTGCATATTTCATCATCAAATCTCCACACTTTGGTAACACCTTGGGCAAGGAGCTTCATTTGGAAATCTGAGATCTCAACAAATCCAAGGAATCAAGGCTAGGAGGACAATGGAGACAAGCTACAATGGGTAAGTGAAGGTAAATTTGTTTTAACTTCATTTGATCATTTGTAATCTTCATTGTGTTGTAATTAGTTTGATTTATTAGCTTAGATTAGTTAGTATTTAATTTATAATAGCTAGACATCTAGTTTGCATACATTTTTGGCACCCACTGTGGGGCCCACCCCATAAATTTAACATTCTATTTTTAGTTTTTCCGTGTACAGAATTCTACAAGCTGTTCCTACGCATTGATTCATGATTCTTGAGCATCTGTCAAATATTCCTGCACATTCATCCTTCTTACCGCCTGCCACTTCTGTTTCTATATTTTTCTTTTAGTCCTGTGCATTTGTCACATATTCATGTGCATTCATATTAAACCATTGTATTTTTTTTAAAATTGCGCATTCACTTCATTTTAGTATGCATACATTCACTATTTCAGCGCATCCATATTTTTTGCACATTTACTTTCTATTTCTGCGCATCCATAATTTGTTTCTACGCATCTATTATTTTGATTTGTGGATTTTTGTTTCTCATCATTTTAGTATTTAGCTAACCACTTTAGCATTTTTTTTTTCACTATTGTAGACATCTAGGCTATTTTGCAGGTCAAATTTGAAGACCCCATTTTGAGATTATTGACTATTTGCTTGCAGGTTCCTAGGGGTTTGCAAAATAAACCATAATCTCATTTCGGCTTTAAAATACTACATGCATTTGAATTTTGTGTGTCTTCTTTAGTTTAAATCTCTATTTGATGTGTCTTTCTTTTATAGCATATTTGTAATCCTAAGATTATAACAACATATCCTCTCCCCTCGCCATTCGTGGATCTTGGGTGTAAGAGAAATTGTTATAATCTTTAGAGGGCGGTCTTTGGTGGGAAAGGAGGTACTCACCCCAAGGAATGAACCACCCAGTAACATGCTAAAGCCAAGCCCTTCCAAATCGGTATATAAAAATTGCCATTGTGATTAGTCTCATAGTGGACAAGTGTGAATTTGTTGTGGCAAGCAAAATCTCCTCTAGTACCCACATGGTGCATTAAAGTCCCTACATTGTTAAGGTGAAAATATTACTTTGCAAGGATTGGGAGATCCCCATTAATTAGGAAAATGACTTGATTACAACCACCTGAATGGATGACCTTACTAGATACTTTTGTATAGTGACCAAAAACCTTCTATTTGCTAGCTCAAGGGGTCACCCAAGCCCGTAAAGACACCCCACATTACTCACGGTTCATAGTAGAGATAATAGTTCTTTGGGGAGTAATGACCCATTGAATTTAGAACTTGGTGTGCCAGAGAAGTGAGTGCACTGTAAGGAGGAGCCCGTGCCTCCAAGTTCCTAGGCTGTCTGCTATGAATTTGTATGGCTGGATTTTACCAAGTGGGGATTCAATAGATATTGTCCTTGCCAACCTTAGGAATTGTAAGCATGTTTGTGCATACATATTAGATTAAATTAGATTAAATCATTTCTATTTTGTGTGTGTGTGTTTATGCATTTTCACTTTGCCAAAAATAATATGAAAACCATAAAAAATTCTAAAAAATTATCAACAAGGATCAAAAAACCAAAAACTAAGCATTTATCACTTCTTGTTGTGCATTTGTTCAATCCTACTATGCATCTATCACTATTATCGCGTGTTTATCCCATATTGCTACACTTTTGTCTAATCATGATGTGCATATATTCAATTTTCATGCACATTTGTTCTTGTGCATACACAACAAAGAGCCTTTGGACGGACTTGAGAATTTTCAAAATCACTTTTTTGGATACCTATTTTAGTCTTCAACACAATTCTCTAAAAACATTTGACTTTCACAGACTTTTGATCCTTAGTTTGACCATTTTCATCATCTTTCTTTCATCCAAAATCATTCCTAAATCTTCAAAATTTTTAATTCCTGTTGAAACATTACCTTGATTATCAGATTTTGACCTTTGTGAGTTTATCATATCAGGATTTATCATCCTTAATCAAAACTTACCTAGGTTATTATCCCTTGATTTTTCTTTGTCATATCATAGTGAGATCCATACCTCCTATAGACTTAGATTATCAAGTTGTTATATCTACTTCAACACTTCTAGATCCCTTTCTTACATGTATTCTATCATCACATCTCCATTTGATTCATCCAATTTCTCATTTCATAATCATCTTTCACCTTTTTATGGTTCAAACTCGATCTCGGAAACTTAAACAACCAATTGCTCTAGAATTTGTAGACAAAATGGAAGGAGGCAATAATGATGAAAACCCTTGGTCTCAATTTCCTAAAAAGGGATCGATTTTTACAGTTGAGGATGAACCAACAGATCAAGATTTGAGAGACACCATGCAAGATCCTAGATTCTATAAGGTCATGGAAAGGATTTTAGATATGGACAAAGAAATGTATTTCCTCATGCTTGCTCAACAAGGAGAAAAGTTACCAAATGCTTTTTATATCTCTACTCTCAAAGCACCATCCATGACTCAAAATTAAGAAATCCCTAGTGGTTCTCAAGAGACACATGCTCATGGAGAAAAGGAAGACAAACACCATAGTGCTTCCCAAAAAACACAAGGACCTCCATAATCTTTGGATCTTGTTTTACAACAAATCTAAACGCTTCAACAACAAATCCATGACATCCAAACTGGATCATCAACCAAGAAATATTCCTTGGATGATATATGTCCTTATCCTTTTGATAAGCATTTGGCAATGATTCCATTCCCTCCTCACTTTGAGGTACCAAAATTTGACAAATATAAAGGGAATTCATATCGAAAAGACCACATTCGTGAGTTTTGTGCTACTTGTATTGAAGTCACCCACAATGACACATATCTTATGTGACTATTTCCACTTAGGAGGACAAGCCATGGAATGGTTCTTCAAACCACCCCCAAGCATCAAATCTTTCAATGAGCTTATTGAAAAATTTGTGACTCACTATTCATATAACATCAAACATGAAGTTACTATGCTTGATCTTTGCAATGCACAACAAAAGAATGGAGAACCTTTCCTTAATTTTTTGCAAAGATGGTGTGAGTTGTTTTCCAAGTATCCACAAGCAATTCCTGAACAAGAAAATATGGATATCTTTTTACATAACCTTACACAAGAAATGAGGTAAAGGTTGCAATTGAAATGTCCTCTAAACTTTAATAGGCTCATTGAAAATGGAGTCACAATTAAGGAAGCTATGGTTAGAAAAGGTGAGATTAAGCTTTACTCCAAGGACAATGTTGGATCTTCAAATTCAAATCCCAACAACAACAATAATGACAAGTCCAAATTTTGGAACAAAAACAAGAACATTGTCAATTATGGGATTATGGATAACCGACATGTTAAACCAACACAACCTCTTTTGAATCTCACAAGTAAAGCCAATGCTACTCAACCTACTTATAGAAATCAAAATGAAACTTAGAATACTAGAAACAATTCATCCAATTAAAGACAACCTTTTATGCCACGTAGAATAACTTTTAGTCCTTTGGGTGAAGCTCTCGAATTTGTGTTAAGGAAGTTGATCACAAAGAAACTCATTGTACTTCCTGAAACTAGAGATTTTGAACCTAGGGTGAAACCTTCTTGGTGGAATGATAATGGTTATTGTTAGTTTCATAGAGGGAAAGGTCACAAAACCAATGATTGTCAAAGACTCAAACATGTGATACAAGACTTGATTGAAAGAGGAGAGATAAGTGTTGATGGACATACCTCAAATGAGTCACATCAGATTTTAAAGATCCACTTCTCAAACATGAGGAAGGAAGTTCCTCCAATACTAAGGGTGATAATCAAGCCAATTACAATACCACATCCTATAAGTATATTAATCACATTTCTAAATGTAATCCTTCTCAATATTATGCTGATGTGATTACTATCAAGGAAGGTCTGAGAGTCAACCAGTTAATGTCACTACTCGAGCCCATTCCAAGGTTACTCTCCAAGGTGTCTCATCAAAACCTACCACCTCACAAAACAAGTCTGTTTATGTTACAAAGTCCACACCAAATGTTTCCAATCAATATAATCTTTTGAATCAATTGAATAAAACACCCACCCAAATATCTATACTAGAGCTTTTGCATTTGTCATCTTCTCATAAGGATATTCTTGAGAAAGCTCTCCTAGAAACTAATGTTCCTACAAATATAGATCAAGCCCAATTCCAAGCTATGGTGGGACATTTGACAACCCCACATTACCTATCTTTTAATGAACATGATGATCTATCCAGTAATCAACCACATAATTCTCCACTCAATATAGAAGTCCTTGTACAAAATCATAAAATCAAAAGAGTACTAATAGATGGAGGAGTTGGCTTGGATATATGCACTTTAAAATTAGTCCTTGCATTGGGATTTTTTGAAAACACTGTAGATCCAAAGAAGAAAATCACAATCAAAGCTTATGATGAAGAAGAGAGGTCATCCATGAGATTTTTTGTTCTTCCTATCCGAGTAGGTCTTGTAGTCAAAGATGTACTTTTTCAAGTCCTTGATATGGATCTCGCATATAATATTAGACCTTGGATTCATTCTATGCAAGTTGTGCCCTCAACTTATCATCAGTGTTTGAAGCATCTGCATAATGTTTAAGAAATAACAATCAAAGGAGATCCGAATCCTTTTCAGTATTGCAATATTGTGAAGATAACACCTCAATCTTTGGTACCCTATAATCATGTTGGCTCTTTTACAAAAACACCCATTGATCCAAGTAATGTAGCATTGACCTCTAAATCCAATGGGATCAGAATAGACATAAAAGAACAAATTATGGGAGAATACACTTTGGGTCAAACTTTTTGTATCACATAATTACCCTTATCTCCTAAGTCATATGGACAATCTTTGATTATTAAAAAACAATCAGAAGCTCCTTCTACACCTGTTTATGGCACATTTATAAGTGGAGGCACTATATCAAAAGAAGCAGCTGAGCGTAATGCTAACCATTTGCCTAAACAACATAAGGATCAAGAAGATGAAAAACATGAATATATATCACCTGATGTCTATGGTAAGGGATATAATTTGTTACAAAAGATGGGATATCAAGGTAGTGGACCTATAGGGTTGCAGAGAGAAGGTGTTATAAGATCAATTCAAAAAAATCCAATTACCAAAGAGATACCATAGGATAAGGATACAAAGGAGAAGGACCAAAGGAATCTAAAGGTAAAGAAAATATCACACCTTTTTACAAGACATCTACGGCTCCTGCATTAGAGTTCCGAAAACATGGCATGTATGTGGATCCAAAAAAGAAAAGAATAACAAAAAAATCATTAATAGACTTAGGGATAATCATGATGATGATGATTATGACTCTAATGATTACGAATGGGATTCATTATCTAACTATACTGAAGAAATAGGGTTTGATGTTGTCCATACCTATAGTAACAATTATCATGAGGGGGAGAGTTCAAGGACATAATCACTAGAATTAGATTCATATGATACCACTATTAATGATTGTGAGGAAAGTGAGAATTATCTTGTGATAGATAATTCAGATGAGAGTATGGAAATAGACCTTGCTGATACAATCATGAACCTTGATAACTTTTCCATAAATACCATCACAACCTTTGAAATTGACCCAAATGATTGGATAACCCTTATTTATCTTGAGCTTATAAATTGGGATTCTCCCAATAATCCAAAACTTGATGTTTTCCATAATGATGATGCAATTATCGACTATCTTGGAATCATAGATCATCTACCACCAAGGGATCATAAGTCAGGATTTCCAATAGAACTCAATGACATGGATTATTTTGGAGAGTGTGCCAATCCTTTCAATCATAAAAATGTAAAAATAATCAATAGATCTAATGGTGAAAACCACTCAGTGGCAGTATTAGATCCAAAAAAAGTAAAAAGAAAAGATGTATTTGAGGGTGAAAACCTCTCTAAGGCACCTGAAGATGGGAGGTTTGACACTCTCCCCAATTATATGTATCAAGAACAATCTGCAATACTCATTGAACCAATGTTGCCTCTTAACATTGGAATGAAGGAATCCCCACGCATTCTGAAAGTAGCAACATCTTTAGCAGAGTCAGAGAGGGAAGCTTTTTCACAATTTTTCAAAGAAAGACAAGTCAACTTTGCATGGTCTTATGTTGATATTCCTGGACTAGATCCAAATCTTATTATGCATCATTTGTCTATTGCACTAGGAATTAAGCCAGTGAAGTAGAAACTCATAAAAATGCATCCTCATATTGCGCTTATGGTTAAAGAAGAATTGAAGAAGCTCCTAGATGTTGGATTCATTCAAGCCATTGATTATGCTGAATGGATTTCCAATATTGTACCAGTGTCAAAGCCAGACAAGTCCATCAGGATTTGTATAGATTTTCAAGATCTTAATAAGGCTTTTCCTAAAGATGTCCATAGCCTAACATTGATATTATAGTTGATTTTACAACTGGACATGAAATTTTGTCACTAATGGATGGTTTTTCTAGCTATAACCAGATCAAGATTGTGCTAGAAGACCAAGAAAAGATTTCTTTTACATGTCTTTAGGGCACATACTACTAGAATGTGATGCCTTTTGGGCTCAAGAATGCTAGTGCAACTTATCAAAGGGCTATGACCACAATCTTTCATGACATGATGCATACTATAATGGAAATATATCAAATTAGACTCAATTCAAAGAAGTGTGCATTTGGGGTTACATCAGGAAAACTGTTAGGGTATATTGTCTCATCTAAAGGCATAGAAGTTGATCTAGAAAAGGTTAAGACAATCATGGAGATGGCTTCCCCTACAAATATTAGTCAATTAATATCTTTACAAGGATGCCTCCAGTCGATCAGAAGGTTTGTTTCTCAATTGGAAGACATAAGTCATCCTTTTCAACACCTGTTACATAAAGCCATTTCATTCAAGTGGGATGATAGGTGTGAAGAATAATTTACCAAGATCAAGAAATATTTAAAAAATCCTGCTGCTCTTATGTCACTGATTCTAGGCAAGCCACTCTTGCTCTTTATTTTAGCTACAAAAGTTTCGCTAGGTGCTCTTTTGGCCCAACGAGATCAAGAAGGAAAAGAGAAGGCTATATATTATATCAATATTACCCTTGTGGGATATGAGCTAAATTATTTACCAATTAAACAAGCATGCCTAGCATTAGTTTTTTCTTCATAGAAGTGGAGACATTACATGTTGTCTCATTCCATCAAACTTATTGCAAAGATCGATCCTTTGAAGTATCTTTTAAGCAAGACAACATTAACAATAAGATTGGCTAAGTGGGTTATGTTGCTTAGTGAGTTTGGTATTGAGTATGTGGATAAGAAGGCTATCAAAGGACAAGTAATTGCTGATCAATTAGCTGAGGCACCACTGACAGCTGATCAAATCATTCATACCGAATTTCCAAATGCACATATCTTGACATTATCTACACAAAGATGGAAGTTGTAATTTGATGGATCATATACTCATCATGGTTCAGGAGCTGGAGTTCTATTTGTTACACCACAAGGATATACAATACCAAATTCTTGCAAGTTACTATTTCCTTGTACAAATAATGTAGCTAAGTATGAAGCTTTGATGATTGGGTTGAAGATGGATCTGCAATAAAAAGTCATTGAATTGAATATCTATAGAGACTCCTAGTTAATTATCAATAAATTTAATAATGAATACCAAACCAAAGATGACAAGTTGTTACCATATAAGCGCATGGTGGATGACTTTAAGCAATATTTTTCAATCAATACATTTGAGAAAATTCCAAGACATGATAACAAGCCTGTCAACGCTATGGCTACAATTGCTTCTCTATTTGATGCAAAAGATACAAAAGCCCATTTTGAATTCTTAGTGGAATCCTTGACTTATCCCGCGTATGATGATCCTGATACAAGTATCATATGTCATATTATTGGACAAGATTCCCCAGCTTATGGAAAGATATATTCCTACCTAAAAGACAATACCATTCCACCTGACATATCTAGAAACCCAAAATGAACCCTTTTATGCCAAGCCTCCCGCTATCTCCTAATATTTGATACCCTATATCAATGAGGTCTTGACGACACTCTCTTACAATGTCTTGAACATGGTGAAGCTCAAACTTCCTTACAAGACATATACAAGGGTATTTGTGGGACACATTCAAGTGGTCCTTTCTTGGCTAAGAAGTTCACGTGTATGGGTTAATACTAGCCTACTATGGAAATAGATTCCTTTCACTTTGCTAGGAAATGTAAGAAATTTCAGATACATGAGAATCCTATTCATGCACCAGCACAACAACTTCATTCTTTTATAACTACATTTCCATTCAGTCAGTGGGGACTCGACCTTGTGGGAGTAATTCACCCTCCATCTTCTAATGGCCATAAGTACATTATGACTGCAACTGAGTATTTTACCAAGTTGATTGAAGCCGTTCCATTGATCACTGCGACAGGCAAGAAAATATCCATGTTTATCCTTAATTATATCATTTGCAGATATGGTATCCCTATGCATCTTATTATTGATTATGGGAAACAATTCCAAAATCAAGATATGGATGACCTATGTGAGAAATTCCACATCACCGATCACTACTCCACCATTTATTATCCCTAATGTAATGGCCAAGTTGAGGTGTCTAATAAAACCATTGTAAAGATCCTTCAGAAAACTATCAATGATGTTGGTCGTGACTGGCATATCCAATTGAATCCTGCCTTATGGGCTTGGTGCACTTCCATTTTTAATCCCACTGGAGCCACATGGTATTCCCTTGTTTATGGTTCTAAAGTTGTTTTTCACCTCAAGGTTGAGTTACCTTCTCTTCACTGAAAGATTTGTGTGAGGCCTCACCACGACCCATCATAGCATTACTGATTTATTTACACTTTGATACTTATGTTTTGATACATTGATACACTTTTTGATTATCCTGACAGAGACTCAAGATATTATGTTTGATGATGATTATATTGTATGGAGTACATTTTGATGTGGACTAGGACCTAGAACATGTGGTTGATTTTGATTATACATGTTTAGATAGGTGAATTGATGAGAAGATTGGATCATGATTAGAATTGATTATTTCATGGATGTTATGTCATGATGATTATGGAATTATTATGTTTTAAACATTTATGTATGAAAATTGTAATTAGGAATTTAATTCTACATATTGATTAATGTTGCTAAGTATGAGTAGAATATGTATATTGCATGTGATTTTATTATCTTGGACTACTGATGCTTGAGTTTAGTGTGCAGGAAAGAGAACCATAGAATTAGTCAGAGAATCAATAACCAACCATTTGTGAAAACTATAAATTCAAGGTTGAAACTAATGAAGAGGTTCAAACCTCATTGTTAAGTGATTTAATTCATAACCAAAAAATTGTATGTAGTATGTGTTTTTATTATGTAATTAGTGACATGTCAATGTTGTATTATGTCATTTTATAGTGTCACTTGACACTTGTTATGTGTTTATGTAATGACATGTCTACTAAGGTTGGCAATGTAAACCTAAGCCTAACTGACTTATTAAGAACCTAATTAAATCCCTTTGTTGGAGACACTTGCAAGTTCCACTAATTTGATTATTTAGATTCAATTCTTTTCTAACCACTTCTAGATGCCAAAAAGAGGTCCTAAGGGTCAAATTTAAAAAAATCTAAGCACCTTAGTGATAGGGGTATGGGTTAGGAATATTTTTAACACTTCTAGAACCCCCTAGTGGCCTTGGTGACCCTTTTTATGACCCATTTTCCACATGCTAAGAAAATGGAGTGAGTCTTGACCTTTTACCCAAACCCATACTCCTCTCCAATCTTGCATTTATGATGGGGGACAAGGAAAAGCCAAAGGACTTTAGGGTCAAGTTTGAATTTAATGTTGGTGGGTGGGTATAAGCTGGAGGTCTTTTTAGAGGCCCTTGGTAGAGTTAGTGGGTGTTCACCCACTCTCTAATTTTAGATACATTAGGGTTTTCGATGGAGGAAGCATAAGGGATTGGGCTCTTCTCAAAATTCATTTTCCATAACACATTGTGAAGGTTGGTCTCCATTGCCATGAAAGTTCTTTATTTTTTTTGTTGTAAGTAGATAAACATGCATTTCATTCTCTTGCATATATGATATGTAATTGTGTTATTGTTTTGTGAGGGGATGAGATTTTGGTTGATTTCATACTTATGGTTTTATCTTTTCTTTGAATATGGGAGTTTTGTGAAGTGTGTAATGGCATTACTCACCCTTGGATAGGGAAGAAGTGGCCATGTATGGGGGAAGGGGTTAGTTGGATTCCATGATAGTGTAGAGTCTCTTCTCATGGAGAGAAAAGGGAAAAAAATGCAAGGTATATGGGCCCTTGCATGCCATTGTATTTGATCTTAATTTTGGGAGAGCTAAGGAGAAGATTGGATGGAAAGATGTATGTGGTTTTAGCCTTGAAGAGGCATGTTATTTGTATGTATTATTTGTCATTCTCCTACATGGAAATTCACCTTCAGCCCTTGTTATGGGTTCATGGTGAATCCATTTGTGCAAGCCTTGGGAGGGTGTTCTTTGTTGTTGTATTCATGTTATGTGATTGTGTGAATGTCACCATTGGTTACTAGTTCTCCTAGCTCGGGGGTGGTCTCCTTGAGACCTAGGATGGGAGGTGAGCTTCCCATGTTTCTCCTCATGTACTTGTAGGTTTGAAGTCATGATGCTTGTGAAAAAGCTTGGGAGAATTCTCCATTTTGGTGTGGTTGTGTGAGAGCAACTTTAATGTTGCATTGTTAATCCTTTTGTATTGAAATTCATCTCTTGTTGAGTGTTGTAATGTTCATATTGAAAGCTTCATCAAGTAATATGTGAAGAGCTCTTCTTCATTATGTAATAGCTTCATTAAAGGAAGGAACATTGTATGTTATCCATTTGATTGTATAGTTCTTCTATCTTGAAGAGGTGTAATTTTATCTTGAGAATATTGCCATAATGTAAATGACAAAGCTTTTTTTTCATGCCTATTGCATTCTATTCTTTGGAATAATGAAGTAAATCTTCCATTGTAGAATGATATCCAATGTTGATAAGAAAGAAATGTAATAGTTCATAAAAAGTAAATTTTTCTTTTGTATGAAAAAGCTTGTAATCTCTTCAATGTTGATTGTAAATTTTCAAGTTAATGCACTCCACTTCTCCCTTGAAAATCCATATTTCAATTTCAATTTTGAAACCAATATTGCAACCTCTAATTCCTCCAAAATGAAGCATGATAACAATGAATAATTAAACAGGTTAGAATACTAATGTAAAAATCACATATTACTAGTATTCAATTTATAGTCTCTTTAGTGTAATGCACTAATAGAATAATCAAATGCATACAATTAACCCTTCTATAACAAGAAAAGAAATCAGTATGATAGAAGCTAAGACCAAACAATATCAATAACACTTCCCAGAATTTTTTAGAGAGTAAAATTGCTCTCTGGAAAATGTATGGGAAGGGAAATAATTCTTTTTTACCATAGAGAATATTCCATTCCCAAGATACCTTTCCTAATAGAAGTTAGTATACTAATTCCTAAGTTAATCAATGTTAGTAACTAACACCTAATATAAACTTGTTAATAGCAACTAGTCCCTAAATTAAATAAAAGATTTCATAACATAACTTATTTTACACTCTTCTTCCCAAAAATGGGCGCAGGTATGTGGTTGCAGAGGTCACATTTAATAAAAGAAAACTAATATTAATAAAAGGATGAAAAGAAAGACTTACTTTTGAACTTGTGTCCTTGTGGGTCCCACCCACATATTTCTTCCCTTAACTTATTCCCACCATGCCTAGGAAGTAAGGCGACGGACATGGCATTAAATTCCTTTCCCTATGTCAAGTTTTCTTCCCTCCATGCGTACTTGGAGTCTGACATGAGAATCAATGCTTATTCCTTTGACAAGAAAGCCTTTCCCAAAGCCATGCATAATTTTTTGACTTTGGAAAAAAGTTTCCAAGTGTGGTGGGTCGCCTATGTTCATGACCTTTTTGAAATTTGTTTTTCTTTTCCTTAGTAATTTTCGCAGGGTTTTGATTGTGCTTTGGTCTTGTCACCACCCACTTGGAAAGTGGGCTTTGGGAATAGAGGGGGTGATGTGATAGACTAGTAGGTTAGTAAGATTAGTAGGCTAGGTTTATAGGTTAGAACTAATTTTGAGATTTGACATTACCTTCTTAGTTGATTAGTCTTACTTATTAGTTATTAATTTTATGTTGTGATTAAAATTCATTGTTAGAAAAATTAATTACTAATTAATAGTTTTGTTGTTATGTGTTTATAATTATCTATTAATAAATCAATTTGATAGATTAATAGGTTACCTTATTCTATTGTTAAGTGATTAAAGTAAGATCAATTATAATAGTTAGTTAGGGCCTTAATTAAATAGTAATTTTGTTATTTTGATAGTTCATTTTATTCAATTTCTAAATGATTAACATGATAGCATTAATAGTAGATTATTTGGTTTAAGTTAAATTGTTGGCTTGCTATTGGTTAATAGGATTAATAAATTGATGTGTCTTAAATAATTTAATGTATAAGTAGGTGATTAGTAGGTATTAGAAGATGGTATATTATAACTTCCAATGCTTAGATAACATTTGGATTCTAGTTAACATCATTAGGTTTTATGTTCGATTATAATTAAAATTCAATCGTTAATGCAATTATCCCTTGAACCATTACTGTAGGATAAATTATCTATTGGTTGGATCAAACCTTATTTGAAAGCTATAACCTAGGTAGACATATTATTTGTGGGTATAGTCTAATTGGGATAAATTGAATATTTAATGCCTTAGGTATCTTTGAATACATCTTGAATGGAAATTCTAAAATGAAATTGTATATACTAGGATTTCGCTATCTGAACTCAGATCCTTACAATGATGGTTATGAGATCAAATACGCCAGACCCACGGTGGTACATTGACACTTATTGGGATTACGCTCCAAACAAACTTAACCCTTGGTTGTGACTGGTTTAACCGTAGTCGACTTATTCTTAATCTTTGAATGTTACTCTCTAACATTTTCCCTTTTTTAAAAAAATTATTTCTTTTTTGTTGGTTAAATTTTGGGCATGACATTTGGTATCAAAGCCTAGGTTTCAACATTGGAACCTTTAAACCCATTATGTTTCAACTCACGTACCTTAATCTATTGTGTAGGATGTCTGTTGTCACATGAGCTGGCTGATGAGGTAGAGGTCATAGAGCTGCACATGTTAGTGCAGGATAGGGGGGTGGACCACCACCTCCTCCTCCTCCACTACCACCACCACCACCATCTTCACCACCTCACAACCCTAACCAAAATATTATGGACATCCTTCAGAATCTGATTGGGGTGATTCAGTAGAGGCTACCACTCATAGTCCCTCAGGCAGAGCAGCAGGTTTCTGAGAGGGAAGTAGAGATCCCATGAGGTGGTACAGTAGTTAACAAAGTGAGGAGGAGCCCTCCACCCAGGCTTGTTGAGGGTCATGGTGATCATGAGGGTGAGTCAATTCATCAGATAGAGGTACCACCTAAGCATGGGATTCAGGACAGAGAGAGACCCCCTAGAGATGTTGGAGATGAGATCCGAGAGTTAATATGACTCTAGCCACCCCTATTTTTGGGATCCACTGACGGGTTAGTAGTAGAGGCCTGGTTACAGAGTTTACAATAATGCTTTGGATTACACCCTTACTAGAGTAATCTAAAGGCATGACTTGTAGTTCATCTCCTATGGGAGAAATCCTCCACTTGGCGGCAACAGGAGGAGTCCATTGGAGGAGTGGCTATAGACACACTTAATTGGGAGTCTTTTGTAGCCCAATTTTGAGAGAGGTATCTCTCTGAGAATTTTTGATAGAGACAAAGAGAGGAGTTCCATGATCTCTAGCAGAGAGGTCTCACAATGGCCCAATATGAGAGTTGGTTTCTTGAGATCCTTCCATACATAGATTATATGAAGGACAAGAAAATGTGTATCCATTGGTTCATTAAGGGACTTAATATATCTCTTCAGGGTACACTATGTTTAGCCTTTCCTATAAAATTTAGAGATATAGTTGAGACAACACTTATATTTGAGGATATCCATACTAGATAGGAGTACCGGGATCAGTCTCAGCACCAAAACCCCTCATCCTAGCAGTCAAGACAACAGAGACCCTCTTGGAAGGGGAAACAAAACCATTCAGTGGGATCCTTTAAGGTTTAGCAGTCTCAACAGTAGGGATCCCAATAGGATTCTAGATAGAGGCATTCACTAGGTTATCAAGGCTCTAAGCCCAAAGAGTGGTAGTCTCAGGGCCCTAGACAGGGTCAAAGGATATAGACCCCTTAGAAACAGTCAGCTAGGACTCAATAGTCCTCTAGGGGTGGATATAGTGGTTCCAATAGGACTAGAGGGTTACAGCAGCCTAGGACACAAGGAGTATAGATTAAAACCCGAGGGCCATGTTACACTTGCGGTGGTATGGGTCATATAGCGAGAGAGTGCCCATAGGGATAGTCAGTTGGTGGTCAGAGAGGGGCTACCTCAGAGCCTACAGTTGGAGATATGGGTAGGTCCCATAGAGTATTTGTAGCGGTTGATAACCACCAGGTCGAGCACCAGGCCATGGTCATAGAGGCCGTAGGTATGATTCAGGGTATCAGTGTTTCTATATTATTCTATTCAGGAGCCACAAAATCCTTTATATCTCCATATGTAGTGGAGTGTTGTGGGCTAGTGGCAGTTAGACAGGATGTCAGTTGGGAGGTCGAGTTAGCCTTAGGAGCTAGGGTGTCTATTACTTCCTTAGTTCATAGTTGCCAGATTCATATTGGAGGCTTAATCACGATGTCTGATCTCTGCATTACCCCTCTAGGTTCTTATGATGTAGTCCTTGGCATGGATTTTCTATATGCCCACAGTGCCAAGATGGATTGTCGACACAAGAGGGTTGAGTGCGTTGATGATCATGGTACTTCTATGGTGATATTTGGGATACAAAGACCCTTATCCCTTCACATGACTTTTGGTATGCAGCTTAGGAGGTGCATGTGGAAGGGATGTTAGTTATTTTCCATCACCATTAGTGATAGAGAGGAGGATTCAGAGGAGGAGCTTTGGCTCGAGGATTATCCTATCCTTCAGGAGTTTGCAGATGTATTTCCTACTGAGTTACCTAGTATGCCTCCACCTAGGGTAGTTGATTTTCATATAGACCTTGTGCCAGGAGCTAAGCCTGTGTCTAGATCACCTTACAAGATGACCACACATGAGCTCAATGAGCTCAAGATTTAGTTAGAAAAGCTCTTGGAGAAAGGGCATATCCGACCCAGTGTATCATTTTGGGGTGCACCAATGATTTTTGTGAAGAAGAAGGATGGATCACTTAGGTTGTGCATTGATTATCGACAGTTGAATAAAATAACAATTAAGAACTGATACCCACTCCCCAGGATCAATGATTTGTTTGATCAGTTGCAGGGTGACCAATTGTTCTCAAAGATAGATCTGAAGTCAGGGTACCATCAGTTACGGATTGTGTAAAGTAATATCCACAAGACTACTTTTTGCATGAGGTATCGTCACTATGAGTCACAATAGTGCCATTTGGCCTCACGAATGCTCCAACTATGTTCACGAGCCTCATGATTCTTGGATAAATTTGTGGTAGTGTTACTTGATGACATTCTGATATATTCCTACAATGAGGAAGAGCGTGAGAAGAATCTAAGATAGGTCTTGTAGCATTTGAGAGAGAATCAGTTGTATGGCAGTTTGTCAGAGTGTGCCTTCTTTAGACCTGAGGTGCATTATCTTGGTCATGTTATATCTGGTGATGGGATCTTTGTAGACCCATCGAAGATTAGGGCCATTATGGATTGGTCAGCACCCACCAGTGTCACTGAGGGTAGAATTTTTATGGGCTTAGCAAGTTATTATAGATGCTTTGTGGTAGGATTTTCTAGAATAGCTCATCCCATCACTTCCCTTCAGAGAAAGGGGAAGAACTATGAATGGATAGAGAAGTGTGAGAGAGCTTTCCAGGAGCTCAAGAGAGCCCTCACTAGTGCACTTATTTTAGTAGTGCCAGATCCTTCAGCAGATTTTTTTGTATGTACAGATGCTTCATTGGATGGTTTAGGAGTAGTCCTTATGTAGGAGGGTCATACTATAGCTTTCGAGTCTAGGAAGCTAAAGACTCACAAGCTTAATTACCCTACTCATGAACTAGAACTCGCAGCAGTGGTTCATGCCTTAGTGAGATGGTGACACTTTCTTTTAGGTCACCAATTTGAGTTTCATTCAGATGACCAAAGCCTACAGTATATCTTTACACAACCCAATCTTAATTCTACATAGAGGAGATGGATGGAGGTCTTGTGTGAGTATGATTTTGATGTTCATTACATCAAGGGGAAAGAGAATGTAGTTGTAGATGCCTTGAGTAGGAGGCAACACAAGCTCTCATCTATGACTTCTAGTATAGATTTGAGGGAGTACATTTTGCATCACTTTCTAAAGGATGGATTATATGTGGAGGTTTGTCAGTTTATCCATTCTCAGAGACCCCTTGAAGGGAGATTTTTAGAGTATTCTTTAGAGTCTGATGGACTTCTACGTCATAAAGGATGCATCTATGTACCTTCTACGGGTGACTTGTGAGAGCTTATTGTGCTAGAGGTTCATAGAGCACCTTATGCAGCTCATCCAGGAGTTAAGAAGTTGCATGCCGATCTGAGAAAGTTGTATCATTGGCCAGGTATGAGATTGCAGATTGCCAGCATAGTTGCTAGATGTCTAGAGTGCTAGAGGGTGAAGGCAGAGCACAATCATCTAGATGGGCTCCTGCAGCCACATGAGATTGCCAAGTGGAAGTGGGATAATATATTTATGGACTTCATTATTGGTCTCCCCATGTCTTCTCACTGCCATGATGCCATCTTGGTGATAGTTGACATGTTGACCAAGGTTGCTCACTTCTCACCCGTGCATACTACATTCATAGCACGAGATGTAGCTCAGGTGTTTTTGTGAGATATTGTCAGACTTCATGGCATTCCCTGTAAGATCATCTTCGATAGAGACTCCTTGTTCACATAAACTTTTTGGAGAGAGTTACAAATAGCGTTGGGCACTAGGCTTAATTTTAGTACAATGTATCACCCTCAGATAGATGGTCAGACTGAGAGAGTTAATCAGGTATTGGAGGATATGTTGCGCATGTACGTGATGGACCATCAAGTCAAGTGGGAGGAATACCTACATTTTTTTGAGTTTACCTATAATAATGGGCATCATTCTTCTATTGGTATGTTGTTGTATCAAGATTTGTATGGTAGACCATGTAGGACACCATTGAGTTGGGACAGGATCGAGGATAGAGTATCTATTGGACCTTAGTTGGTCAAGGATATGGAGTAGCAGGTGGTCTTGATTAGCACTCAGGATCGATAAAAGAAGTATGCAAATGCAAAGAGGGTTGATCATGAGTATATAGTTGGAGATAGGGTCTTCTTGAGAGTGCGCCTACACAAGAGTCCAATCCATTTTGGAAAAGGCTCTAATTTGGCACCTCGCTTTGTTGGACCTTTCAATATTTTGGAGAGGATAGGACTAGTTGCTTGCCATCTAGATTTTCCACCCAGCCTATCACACATCCATGACGTGTTTCATGTATTTGTGTTATGAAAATAAGTTTATGAAGAGACTCACATTATAGATTGGGATGCCTTGCAGGTGGAGTCAGATAGACAGTTAGCCTTCGAGCCCATACGCATTTTAGCCTGACAGACCCTGACACTTCGAGGCAGAGAGCTGGACCAAGTTAGGGTCCAGTGGGATTGTTATGATGAGGTCATGGCTTCATGGGAGGATGCAACATAGATGAGATCACAATACCCATACATTTTTTATGAACTCTAGGAGGAAGTTCATGCCTAGGGGGGAGGATGTGATGCCTCACCCCAACCCATCATAGCATTACTGATTCATTTACACTTTGATACTTATGTTTTGATACATTGATATAATTTTTTATTATCCTGACAGAGACTCAAGATATTATGTTTGATGATGATTCTATTGTATGGAGTACATTTTGATGTGGACTAGGACCTAGAACATATGGTTGATTTTTATTATACATGTTTAGATAGGTAAATTGATGAGAATATTGGATCATCATTAGACTTGATTATTTCATGGATGTTATGTCATGATGATTATGAAATTATTACATTTTAAACATTTCAATATGAAAATTGTAATTCAGAATTTAATTCTGCATATTGATTAATGTTGCTAAGTATGAATTGAATATGTATATTTCATGTGATTTTATTATCTTGGACTACTGATGCTCGAGTTTAGTATGCAGGAAAGAGAACCAATGGAATCAGTCAGAGAATCAGTAACTAACTATTTGTGCAAACTATAAAGCCAAGGTTGAACCTAATGAAGAGGTTCGAACCTCATTGTTAAGTGATTTAATTCATAGCTGTAAAATTGTATGTATGTATTAGGTGTTTTTATTATGTAATTAGTGACATGTCAATGTTGTATTATGTCATTTTATAGTGTCACTTGACACTTATTATGTGTTTATGTAATGACATGTCTACTAAGGTTGGTAATGTAAACCTAAGCCTAACTGACTTATTAGGAAGCCTAACTGACTTATTAGGAACCTAATTAAATCCCCTTGTTCGAGACACTTGCAAGTTCCACCAATTTAATTATTTAGATTCAATTCTTTTCTAACCACTTCTAGAGGCCAAAAAGAGGTCCTAAGGGTCAAATTTAGCAAAATCTAAGTACCTTAATGATAGGGGTATGGGTTAGGAATTTTTTTAACACTTCTAAAACCCCCTAGTGGCCTTGGTGACCCTTTTTATGACCCATTTTCCACATGCTAAGAAAATGGAGTGAGTCTTGACCTTTTACCCAAACCCATACTCCTCTCCAATCTTGCATTTATGATGGGGGACAAGGAAAAGCCAAAGGACTTTAGGGTCAAGTTTGAATTTAATGTTGGTGGGTGGGTATAAGCTGGAGGTCTTTGTAGAGGCCCTTGGTAGAGTTAGTGGGTGTTCACCCACTCTCTAATTTTAGAGACATTAGGATTTTCGATGGAGGAAGCATAAGGGATTGGGCTCTTCTCAAAATTTATTTTCCATAACACATTGTGAAGGTTGGTCTCCATTGCCATGAAAATTCTTTATTTTTTTTGTTGTAAGTAGATAAACATGCATTTCATTCTCTTGCATATGTGATATGTAATTGTGTTGTTTTGTGAGGGAATGGGATTTTGGTTGATTTCATGCTTATGGTTTTATCTTTTCTTTGAATATGGGAGTTTTGTGAAGTGTGTAATGACATTACTCACCCTTGGATAGGGAAGAAGTGGCCATGTATGGGGGAAGGGGTTAATTGGATTCCATGATAGTGTAGAGTCTCTTCTCATGGAGAGAAGAGGGAAAAAAATACAAGGTGTATGGGCCCTTTTATGCCATTGTATTTGATCCTAATTTTGGGGGAGATAAGGAGAAGATTGGATGGAAAGATGTATGTGGTTTTAGCCTTGAAGAGGCATGTTATTTGTATGTATTATTTGTCATTATCCTACATGGAAATCCACCTTCAGCCCTTGTTATGGGTTCATGGTGAATCCATTTGTGCAAGCCTTGGGAGGGTGTTCTTTGTTGTTGTATTCATGTTATGTGATTGTGTGAATGTCACCATTGGTTACTAGTTCTCCTTGCTCGGGGGTGGTCTCCTTGAGACCTAGGATGGGAGGTTATCTTCCCATGGTTCTCCTAATGTATTTGTAGGTTTGAAGTCATGATGCGTGTGGAAAAAGCTTGGGGGAATTCTCCATTTTGGTGTGGTTGTGTGAGAGCAACTTTAATGTTGCATTGTTAATCCTTTTGTATTGAGATTCATCTCTTGTTGAGTGTTGTAATGTTCATATTGAAAGCTTCATCAAGTAATATGTGAAGAGCTCTTATTCATTATGCAATAGCTTCATTAAAGGAAGGAACATTGTATGTTATGCATTTGATTGTATAGTTCTTCTATCTTGAATAGGTGTAATTTTATCTTGAGAAGATTGCCATAATGTAAATGAAGAAGCTTTATTTTCCTGCCTATTGCATTCTATTCTTTGGAATAATGAAGTAAATCTTCCATTGTAGAATGATATCCAATGTTGATAAGAAAGAAATGTAATAGTTCATAAAAAGTAAAGTTTTCTTTTGTATAAAAAAGCTTGTAATCTCTTCAATGTTGATTGTAAATTTTCAAGTTAATGCACTCCACTTCTCCCTTGAAAATCCATATTTCAATTTCAATTTTGAAACCAATATTGCAACCTCTAATTCCTCTAAAATGAAGCATGATAACAATGAATAATTAAACATGTTAGAATACTAATGTAAAAATCACATATTACTAATATTCAATTTATAGTTTCCTTGGTGTAATGCACTAATAGAATAATCAAATGCATACAATTAGCCCTTCTATAAAAAGAAAAGAAATCAGTATGATAGAAGCAAATACAAAACAATATCAATAACACTTCCTAAAATTTTTTAGAGAGTAAAATTGCTCTCTCGAAAATGTATGGTAAGGGAAATAATTCTCTTTTACCATAAAGAATATTCCATTCCCAAGATACCTTTCCTAATAGAGGTTAGTATACTAATTCCTAAGTTAATCAATGTTAGTAACTAACACCTAATATAAACTTGTTAATAGCAACTAATCCCTAAATTAAATAAAAGATTTCATAACATAACTTATTTTACACTCCTCTTCCCATAAATGGGCATAGGTATGTGGTGGCAGAGGTCACATTTAATAAAAGAAAACTAATATTAATAAAAGGATGAAAAGAAAGACTTACTTTTGAACTTGTGTCCTTGTGGGTCCCACCCACATATTTCTTCCCTTACCTTATTCCCACCATGTGTAGAAACTAAGGGGACTGACATGGCATTAAATTCCTTTCCCTATGTCAGGTTTTCTTCCCTCCATGCGTACTTGGAGTCTGACATGGGAATCAATGCTTATTCCTCTGACAAGAAAGCCTTTCCCTAAGCCATGTGTAAGTTTTTGACTTTGGAAAAAAGTTTCCAAGTGTGGTGGGTCCCCTATGTTCATGACCTTTTTGAAATCTACTTTTCTTTTCCTTAGTAATTTTCGCAGGGTTTTGATTGTGCTTTGGTCTTGTCACCACCCACTTGGCAAGTGGGCTTTGGGAATAGGGGGGGTGATGTGATAGACTAGTAGATTAGTAAGATTAGTAGGCTAGGTTTATAGGTTAGAACTAATTTTGAGATTTGACATTACCTTCTTAGTTGATTAGTCTTACTTATTAGTTATTAATTTTATGTTGTGATTAAAATTTATTTTTAGCAAAATTAATTACTAATTAATAGTTTTGTTGTTATGTGTTTAGAATTATCTATTAATAAATCAATTTGTTAGATTAATAGGTTACCTTATTCTATTGTTAAGTGGTTAAAGTAAGATCAATTATAATAGTTAGTTAGGGCCTTAATTAAATTGTAATTTTGTTATTTTGATAGTTCATTTTATTCAATTTCTAAATGATTAACATGATAGCATTAATAGTAGATTATTTGGTTTAAGTTAAATTGTTGGCTTTCTATTGGTTAATAGGATTAATAAATCAATGTGTCTTAAATAATTTAATGTATAAGTAGGTGATTAGTAGGTATTAGTAGATGGTATATTATAACTTCCAATGCTTAGATAATGTTTGGATTCTAGTTAACATCATTAGGTTTTATGTCGGATTATAATTGAAATTCAATCGTTAATGCAATTATCCGATGAACCATTACTGTAGGATAAATTATCTATTGGTTGGATCAAACCTTATTTG
Organism: Chamaecyparis obtusa; assembly: GCA_027943335.1. Classification (NCBI taxonomy): domain Eukaryota; kingdom Viridiplantae; phylum Streptophyta; class Pinopsida; order Cupressales; family Cupressaceae; genus Chamaecyparis; species Chamaecyparis obtusa. Next base: position 77,503 of record BSBK01004503.1, on the reverse strand, counting down.
AAAGCTATAACCTAGGTAGACATATTATTTGTGGGTATAGTCTAATTGGGATAAATTGAATATTTAATGCCTTAGGTATCTTTGAATACATCATGAATAGAAGTTCTAAACTGAAATTGTATACACTAGGATTTCGCTATCCGAACTTATATCCTTACAACGATGGTTATGGGATCAAATCCGCCAGACCCACGATGGGACATTGACACTTATTGGGCTTACGCTCTGAACAATCTTAACCCTAGGTTGTGACCGGTTTAACCGTAGTCGACTTATCCTTAATCTTTGAACGTTACTCTCTAACATCGTACCTTTAAAATAAAAATTGTTGCATTTTTGTTGGTTAAATTTTGGGCATGACAATTTGATTCCAAATTAAGAGTACAGGGTTGCATAGCTACTGAATTAGAATTGCTGGATGAACACCATCAAAGAGCCTTTGATCATTTGAGGGTCTATCAGCAGAGGATGTCTCATCAACATAATAGTAAATTGAAACCCAGAGACTTTCGAGTGGGTGATTTATTCCTTCGTAAGAATCCCAAAAATCAGCAGCATCATGAGAATAAAGGAAAGTTTGAACCCAATTGGTTAGGTCCTTTTGTGATTATGACAGTCTATGGCTTTGGGGCTGATCAATTATCTGCGTCTGAGGGAGATCTCTTGGATGAGCCTCTTAACAACATGCACCTCAAGAAATTTTATGCTTGAAATCCCAATGCAAGGGATATGTATATAAATAAAATCTCATAAAAATACAAAAAAAAAAATCACAAGAAAATTGCAATAAAAACATGTGGTGAAAACCTGGAAACATACGCCATTTGTGACAAGTTAGCTCCTCTCTCTATTAGGATTCTTCTAGTGTATCATCGCATTGTATATACCCATCATAAAATGACTATTCAATCACCATTCACCTTGTAAATATCATAATAAAATGGCCAGTTCGTGATTACCCTATCCACTATATAAATCCATAATAAAACCCCATCATAGCTTGGTCTACTGTCTTGGTCTTCATCTTAGTCCACTATATCTTTCTTCATCTATAATAAGTCAGCCCATCACATAGTTGGGGTCATGTCCTTGACCTAGTTTGGGAAGTGGATCTATGATAGTCACGACTCTTAGAGGACAGAATGGAGTACTTTCACCAGAAGAGAAAACACAATCACATGATCTTACACAATGCCATCATAATCATGATTCATAATATGTGATCTATCTTTCAAAACGTGACCGTTTATCTATTCATTTGCAACAACATCACATCAACCAAATTGATCAATAAACCTAACACTATCTTTTGGCAAATAAATGTATATTCATAGCAGGCATGTTAGAATGATTTGTTATAGATTATGCATTCATATATGGATTTCATTGTTATCATGTTTCCTATGCTATTTTGGGATATCCTTAACATGAGTTTAAAACTCCAATATGTCTTGATTAGAATAGTTGGGATGGGACATGATATTTTCTTTGATTACTATTTGTGGGATCATTTTTGATGAAGTTGAAGGAACAAGTAATTGGGGTGTCTATGTGCAAGTGCCTTCATCAGTTTAATAAGCATTGGAAACATACAATTCATGTTGTTATGTGAATGCTATTAACGATGATATGCCACACATACCTCAACTCCAAATATTTGTTTCCTAATGGAGGGGAGGAATATTCCTTGTCTGTTATGCAAACAAAACTCAGGTCATCTTAGTTCAATTATACCTCGATGCTTGTCAAGTTTTCTATATTAAACCCCATGCAAGAAGTGCTCAGGTCATTCTGGTTTAATTATACCATGATGCTTGCATTTCCTTGCAACATAACGAGCTCAATGATGAAAATTAAATTCTAGTTACCATGAATTTCTAAGATGTTTCATGAAGTTGTGGAGATATTCATTTCATATTTCATTTTGCATTACATTTAAAAGACTCATGTTGCATACAAATGTTCCTTTTATCAAGTTCTGTAGGATAGCTTGTTTATAAGTTCATCTATTTTCTTTGTCCATTCTTCTTGTGTTGGACACATTGTTATTTAAGTTGAGGAAATTTGGGTAACAAAATAATAGCATTAATGTTTTAATTTCAATTTTGCATATTCCATCTTCATTATCATCATTTGCATGATTCATTATCTATTTATCCTTATTATCTTTTATTAGGTTTGTTCATTTGTATATAACCATTTATATATTCACATGCATATTTTGATCATTTAACCTACATTTTCTCATAATTGTCATCTTATCACATTTTATTTATCATGTTATAAGTCATTATATTACCAACATTTTATATCATTACAACATATCATCCATTTGTTATCCATTTCAAATATTATCCTTTGTTCATTACTTGCATTATCATATTCATCATCATTATTTACATCCATTTATATTCATTATCCTTATTTATATTATTCACAATCATTTATTGCATTATAATACATAAAACTAAATAAACAACCATTTAGAAATTCATTATATACCATAGTCATCATTTTGAGATTACAACATCATCACATGATAAATCATACTCCATTATGCATCCATATAAAAATATATCATCACATTACTAAAACATAAGTAAAATGCATATCAAAGTAAATCATCAGATCTTGCATTTGTCAGTATTCACACACACACACACACACACACACACACACACACACACACACACACATATATATATATATGTTAAAAATGATAAAGAAGAAATAGGAAATTGTTTAATCCAAGAGCAAGGAGTTAGGAAACAATACCATGAATTTGCACAATAACTAGGAGCATACACCAATAAGGTAAAGAGGAGACAAGAATTTGAAAGGGGAAAGCTAAGAAAACCCCTTGTGAATTATGAATGAGGCATGAAAAGCCTAAAGAGAGAGAGAGAGAATATGAGCACTTAGCTCAATACAATATGATAGAACTATGAAAAAGAGAAATTGAGAGAGTTGTGAGAAAAGATTGATGAGTGTGTGGAGAAATATCTCTATATGTAGAGATAAGTGAAGAAGTTCAAAAAGTAACTCCCATGTGCATGTAAGCCACATTCATAAGTGTGTGAGCCACTTGTGCTATTTCCTCTTAAGGAGGAATCTAGGAATAAAAGGAAATTACAAATAAATATTATGTCCTCACACATGGAAAAGAGGACAAGTGTTCATGTAGGGATTCTATAGGAATCTCCTACTTACATAATAAATAAACTAAACTAAACTACCTTGGTTTATAATATATTCACCAAGGAAAGATTATACTTCTAACAATATCATCATAAGCAGTGCATCATCAAAATAATCATGATAGAAATGCATCATAATAGAACTACATCATATAGAAAGTCCATCAAAATAAATAAGATGTCCAAATGTTCAATGATATCTCATAAAATAACAATGTGTCCAAAGTGTCTATCAAGTCTAAATAATGATACAATGTTGATACAATGATGTTATAAATACAAAGTGTATATCCAATAACTAAGATCCACTGCCCCCAAAATCACTCTGTTGATGTCTATGTGATGAAATAGAAGGTCCTGCTACTGATGGATCTCCAGCACCTGAGGGTGGTCTCGGCGGGCATCCAGATGTACCTCCACTATCGACTGATCCCTGTCTCTAATTTGTGTAGTTGTCCTGACTGCATAAGAGCTCTCTCTAAAGCTCCCAATCCACTAGTATCTAGGAACAACCTATCTATAGGCCCCCTTTCAGTAGGTGATCTCCCTACCGGCTCACATAATCATCCATAGGCTATCTGCATGAGGCCCCAATGTCTCTGTGGACTCGAGCTCATCTAATAATGTCTCTACCTCTCCTAGTCACTCTATGGTGACATCTCTCTCATGCCTAACCTCTATAACCTCCCCCTCTAGCCTCTCCACCCATCTCTCTAGTCCTAGGACACAGTATGCATGTACCTATGTCTTTGCTAGTTTGACTAGCAATGCATCAATATCTATGTCCTCCTCCTTTGTAGCATCCCTTTGTAAGGATCCTAACCCCCGACATCCATCTCTTCCTACACATCCTATTCTCCAACGTCTGACATTTCTACATCCTCTCCAATATCAAGCATCTTCTTGTCTTGTATATCATCATGTATTTGACCACCTAACACTAGTCTCTCCTCACCAAGTACATCAACTACCTCACCCTAACCTGGTATATGTATGATTATTGGTATTTGTACTGCTATTTGTACCTGTACTTATGCTATAGGATCATCCTGTGTAGGGGTAGCAGTTGCTATCTATACAAGCACACTTGCTGGCATCTATGCTAGTGGTTGTCATCACACCTGTCTCACAAGGGGTGGCATCAATCCCTGTAGTTGCATACCTCTGCCTCTCATCCAAGGCCCAGCTCTATCACCCCTCCCTTCATCGAGACCATCATCACCTCTATTGCCACCATCACCCCCTCTACCTCTCCCTTGGCCTCTCTTGTCTTGACCTCATTGCCTATCTCGACATCTCTCTCCATCATCCCTCCGTGGTGGCCTCTCTGCAGGGTCAGTCAGTCTCGTGAATGGATGATCCCTGAGATGTCTCTCATAATTTGCAGTCATACTAGGTCTACGACCCCCTATCTCATATGTCATATCTAAGAACTCCTATTGAGAAATCTCATAAGAAACCATGGGTCCCCAATCATGCCTCTCCTAATGAGTATGTGCAAAATCTGTCACCCCCTGAGGCATCCCCTACATCCTTCAAAACTATCGCATGACCCAACTAACTACCTATCACTCTATGATATAGGGAGTCCTCCCTATCAACCATCAGGACTCAAAACAATAACTGAGCCGATGCTCATCCTCCCATGACTCACACCCTAGGTAGGGTCTCCAAATAATAGTGTCAATAGTGTCAAAAGTGTACCACCAAAACTCCAGATATCCTAGCTTATGATGTGACTGGATCAAAGCATACATAAATATATACAGCTACCCTGCACCTCAAAATCTCAATGTGGTAGGCCATGTAATAGAAATGTGCTCCCATGCCCATACATGGAGAAAGGTAACACCAGCTGATAATGAGGCCCCCCTATGATATACCACCTAGTGAAGATCATGATACAAATGTGCTAGTAAGAATGCCCCCTAATAAAAATGGGTCCCCTTGTCCATCATCCTCTGCAATGTCCGGCCCCATCCAACTATGAAACCATGTGATCGTCGGTCCAAACAGACATAACCTTCGATGGCTTTGGCCAAAATAATGGGAAGTGGCTCATGTAGATCAACCATATCCTCCTAGCTGATCTCTGCCTCATCTATGTCATCATCACCAAATACAACTCTACACTCAGCCAAACCACTGTGCCGATCATACTGCACCAGCTCTCCTGTGATGGGTAGTCGTAGGATGAGATACACATCCTCAAGTGTGACCTTAATCTCTCCTATAGGGCTATGAAAGGTACTCTTCTCTAAGTACCATCTCTCTATGAGTGCTGTCAGCATCCCAATGTTTGTTCAAATCTCAGGTGTATAAATCAAATGGTACAATCCATTCATGCCAATCAGTAGCTTATCAGTCTTCGACAACGCCAACCTTAGATTCTAAGTCATGTGATATCTCTCTCGTGACATTAGAATGTCAGTAATATGCTCCTATCATAGACATCAACCAATCAAACTATCAAATTTTGATCAAACTGATCTATCTATCTACCCTATCTTATCAATCAAACACATGTTTATCGCATGTATCAATAGATAATTCTATCAATTAACTATACTCAGGAAGGTTAACTAGTGACCATGCTACGATGTTACCCGTCTTGACCACACTGGATCTAAAATCAAAGATGACAGATCAAATCAGCCTCTCGATATGATGTTTGACCTAATTGACCTCCTCATTTATCAAAATTCTACCATCTAAAACAATGTGATGCCCAAAATTTCGGGTCAAAACACAACCAACAAAATTTTTTTAAAGGTTATAAGTTCCACGTTCATGATGCGGGACAAAAGTGCTAATGATGAGGTCCAAAAGCGACAAGAGGTCAAACCTCAACAAAGTTGTTTTCCAAAGGATGCTAGATGAAATTCAATATAATCGAAGTTCGTTAAATCATCTTAACGAACAATTTGTTGAACGATAATCTATTTATCATAGAGGTTATCAAGAAGTAAAGAATACTCCTAGGGTATTTATTAAATTATGTTCTTATATATATAAATAAAATATTTTCCATATATATAAATTAAACGTCAAGAAATTATTATAATTGGATAGTCAATTATTAATCAGTTAAACAATTAACCAAAATTAGATAAACATGAATTAATTCAATTATTAATTAATTAATATATTTATTAATTAATTAATAAATTACAAAATATTAGTTAATGATATATAATCATTGATTATAATTAAATAATATATATATAAAATTAATTAATAATTAAAATATATTAATTAATTAACATAGTTATTAATTAATTAACAAACTATAATATACTAATTAATAATATATACATACTATATAATTAATAACATAGAACAAATTATAATTAACAGAATAATAAATAAAAACATTGCTAAAATAACATCTAACTATTATTATTAACAAAACATTAATACAAATTAACTTAATAAAATAACATCCTAAACTAACTTAACTAAAATACTAACTATCCCATTAATCTAAACATCCTACTAAACTAACTACCTACTAACCTGCTCTAACCTACTCTAAAATCCTATAATCCCATCACATCATCGTACTCACCACTTCACCCAACACATAGGACATTGGGGTACGCATAGAAAGGAGGATGAAAAAGTGTTTTATCAAATTTAAATGCCCATTCCAAGGACCTGCGCCTAGACTGCATGGGGAAGAGGGAAGAGGGAAGAATGGAAAGGGAAGTGGGAAGTGGGACCCACTCCCTTCCCATGACACATTTAAGTACCTCTTCAAAATTTGAATTTAATTCAAAACATGGGCAAGCCTGCGTGAGTTTTTTTGAAGACCATAAAGGTAAGACATAAAGTGAAAAGGATGGATGATGTGTCATACAAGGACACTATCTCATCCAATGAAAATGTTTGCATTTAATACAAAGTCTAGCCATCCCACCTCATGCGCCTAGATAAAGGGGAAGTTAATAAAGAAGTAAGGGGTGTGGAAATTTGTTTATATTTTATTAGTTTATTACATATTAGGTGGCAAGAATATAATTTTAAAATGACTGTGGTATGGATTTTGTATGGGATTTTTATCCCATACAAAATCTAGAGAGCATTTTGCTCTCTTAAAATCTGGAGAGTGCTATTTTGCTATAGCACTACTTTTACAATTTCTTGCTAGTTATGTGTAGTAAAACTTTGTAAATTTGATAATTCCTTTAAGGTATTGAGGAGTGTATGAATTTAGATTTGATAGTGTATCATACAATGTTGAATATAGTTTGAAAGTTAAGCGTTTGATATTTCAACATAGTAATCTAGTATGATCATTTATTCACAATTATTTTATTTCAATTTATAGGACTAGAAGTGTGATAATGATCAAATAGAAATTACTTTCAATGAATATGAACAATAAATACATCATATAAGAGACTACTAATCTATCAAATTGATATATTTAGTTCCCTATTGAATGAATTATAGTGATAGGAATTTGCTCAAATTACATAACTACATTCTATTGATTCTACATCAATATGAAATAACAAGTTATCAACTTCAAATCTGAAGAGGTAAAGAGAGGTAATAATTTCTTTTTTTGTTTGCAATTCTTTAATCAAATGCTTACAATAAACTCCATAAGATATCTACATTGAATTGGTTACTATCTTCTCTTTGGAATAACCAAGAACACATCATATATTATCTTTCTCTTCTTTCAAAGGAGTAAGGTAAAATTGATCATACCATTACATCATTCTCATTGCAACTTCAAATAGAAAGGAGAATGCATTTCAATTATTCCACATCTTTTACTCCAATACATTTACATAAACATCAAATAAGATTACTTCTTCATAGTTACAATAAAGCATTGCAAATTGCTAATGCCACACAATGGGAGATCAAATAAATAATAGTGTCTCATTTTTTCATCTTCACAATAGCTCCAAGTAAAAAAACATTACAATCTCTTTTACAACAATAGAAGTCTAAATACAAAGAGATATTTCACGAAGGAATGAACGGGTTGTCTTCTCACAACCACCCAAAAGATGAAAACCTCCATGATAGCTCCTCTTTGAGCTTCCACAAATCTGCAAATATGTACAAGGCAAGGGAAAGACCATGGGAGCTCACCTCCCATCCTAGGCCTCTCATGAGGCCACCCCCGAGCTTGGGGAAACCACATCAAATGGGATACAATCACTCATATACAAACACTCACAAGAAACATACAATTGCAAAAAAAACCCAAAATTCTCTCAAGGGTATAACTAAGGAATTTCATGAACTCCTTTTGTGGGGTGTGGGTGGACAACCCATGGAGATAACCATTGCATGAAAACAATGCCACATATGGACCCAAATATGCTCAATATCAAAACAAGGCCACACATGGACCCAAATAAGCACATTATCATAACAAGGCTCACATGGCCAAATCTTCCCGCCTTATACCCCCAATGCCTCATGGGCTATATGCAAGGTTACTTGGGGAAAATCACTCACCCAAGCTTCATCCTTCCCCACACATGGAGGAGACTCTACACATGGAGTTGCCTCCATTTCCCACACCCCCTCTTGATTGCTCTTCCCTCCCAAGGGTGAGTGAATCCAAGAGTAAACAACCCCAAATCCAATTACAAGAAAAACACAATACATGTTTGCTCTCACCATGACCAACCATTGGGAGCTAAAACACAACAAATAAGAAATGCAAGCCTCCTCCATGACCAACCATGGGGAGCTAAAACACAACAATTAAGCAATGCAAGCTTCCTCCATGACCAACCATGGGGAGCTAAAACACTTAACAAAAATTACAACTACAAGATTCATCTACAACAAAATGAGAGAGATGAAGAGCAAGATCCTCCAACCTATGATCCAATGCAAAATGATGAAGTTTTGAGTCTTCTCCTTCTTCTATCCCTAGCTTTCTCCTTCTCCAAGTTTAGTGGTCTATAAAAGTAGAGAGTGGGTGAACAACCCCAACCCCTCTAAAAGTTCTACTAAAAAGGGACCCCAAACCAACTCTCCACAACCCTCATAAAGATGGTCCTAGGAAGTACTTCTGGGTCCATGATGCAAGTTGCAAATTCGTTCAAGATTAAATGGGCACTATTGGAGGGGACAAAAAGGTCAAAATATGGCTTCTCCCATGCTTAAATTACCCCTAACCTATGGGTACAAGGAATGGGCTACCTAAAAAGCATGAAACTACCCCCTAGGGTCCCATTTAACCCTCCAAAAGCCATGGTTTAGTTAATGCACGAAAATGTAAGGTATGACTTCACTTAGGGGTCCTAAGACAAGAGGATGCACTTAGAATACCCCCTCTAGGAAGCTTCTAGGACTTGCTCTCGCACTCCAATCACACAACATACCTTAGTTAACAAATAACTCTAGTGTCAAGTGACACTCACATAATTAACATCACAATTAAGGTATGTCCAACATATCACAATACTTAACAATCCTACACATACATTCACATTACGGTTACAAAATAAAACACTTCACAACGAGGCCCTGGTCTCTTCAATAGACGGGGCTTTGGCTTTACCGATAGCACAAGCATTCAATGTGGTTTCCCCGAATATTTCCATGGTCCTTCCACCTGCAAAACCTTAATGCACCATCAGTAATTCAAGGAAGAAAACCATCACATATAAACATATAAGATGTAATATCCACACATTATTCATAACTCAATTGCATACATGAAATCACACAACAAGTAATGATCTTACACAATTCAATTGAACATTCAATCACATAGAATGAAATGTCATAATTCAATTGTCTGCATGTAATCATATAGGATTCAATAATCACATCAAATAAATTCAATTTGCATAACTCAATTCATACTTCAATTGCATATATAATTCATAATTTAATTTGCATAATTCAATTCATAGTTCAATTGAAATCAAGATCATCCATAATCTATCATCATTATAAGATAATCTTCAGGTTCTCAAAACATGAAGATAATAATAAAGTCTAACATGATCAAAATCCAAATCCACTAATCATGGATCCACATACAGAGTCAACAAAATGTATAGTCTAACATGTCCATCATAACATAACAGTAAATCGAATGAGTCCAAGTATCTCAATTTTCCTTAGTATAATATTTAAGATAAATCAATGGTTCAACATCGGTAAGGGTAACCATAACAGTCGGGTCCTATAAAATTCTTATCACAAGTATGATTAAATTTCCTAATCTCGGAAAACAAAATGCAGAATAATCCTATTAGTCTAGGATCTAACAAATCCTTGATCAAGGTTCTAATAACATCACCAAAACATCACTACGGTATAACCATATAATACATCATCGAAGCATTACTCATCCTCCTCGTAGGAGTTACTAGAATCATCACCTCAACTATTAATTTAATCCAAGATAAACTTAAGACTTAACACATAACTAATTTGGCATTTACATCTCGACTTCTTGAAACTAATCCTTTCGACAAAAGTACTCAATGGAACCTTAATAGTCTAGCTGGATCTATGATCCGCAGGGTAACATACTGCATCCAAGATTCACTTTCACAATTAATAACCTAGAGATATCACCTCTGTCATTGCGACACTTAGTTGATAGGTCCTGATATGAAGGTACAATATATAGGTCTATTCTGAGGTACAATTCTGTTAGGGATTTACCATTCATCCAGATACTACAAAACCCCTTAATCCTCCGTCATCGAGTGTCGAGGAAAAGGTGGAAATGGGGTGGACCTTACAAACAAATGCACAACATTTTAACATGTATGCGCAGAAACCCCTATCATTTGCACAAATTTAGCAAATGCACAACATCCCTAAATGAATGTGTTGCACATTTTGTCAAAAGTAGCAATCACATTTGTTTAACAAATGCACTGCCAAAATTATTCCTAGCATACATGCATAGGTACCCCACACATATGTGCAAAACTACTAGTTTGCTACGCAAACCTGGCAAGTTGCGGCGCATACATGCGCTGCAACTGTGCATTTGTTCCTTGCCTAAGAACAAAAAATTTTCTATCCTAACCTATGGTTGGATCTAACCTAAAAATGCTACAAATCCAATCAAAACATGCAAAAATTCACAAATTGACTAAGCAGGATGAGTCACGTACCGGCTCTCTAAATCTGGCGGCCTCTGGAAGCATCTGACCGTCTCAAAATGATGATCTGCAAGAGGGAATGTCATCTTCTCAGCTCTCCTTCTCTCTCTCTCCAAGCTCCAATCTCCAAATTTCAAGTGTACACAATAACTCTATATGGGACCCTTTGGCCCTATATATAGCCTTTGGGCCCATTTTGCTTGCTGTGTGGACCCTACCTATCAAAATCTTTCCAATTCACCCCGTTTTCATCCACATTTCTTTTGAATCTTTTTGTGAGATTGATTGTCAGCCCAAAACAAAAATTAAATAATAACAATAAAATAATTTTGTCAATCAATCTCTTGAGGGGGCATGCATAGGTCTCTTTCGTCTAAGACATTATTTGGGGCAGGGGCAAAAAAAAATTGATTTTTTTTCTTTCTTTGAAACAATGTGACCAACACATTATTTCAAAGAGGGGCAAAATCTATACACTAAAAAATGGCTTCATTAATTAATTAAATATTTATTATTTAATTAATATTTATTTCTTCTATTATTATATAAATTATTCAATTTATTTGATATATTCACTATAGTCCATTCTTCTTATCTTAAGTCCTCTAAATAAGTCTTATTAAAGTGATTTAATTAATCTATTAATTACACAATCACTAAGTATGACTAAGTCTCCTAGTCCACATCATAGACCTAGTCACCTGAAACATCACCTTGGATAAAATAATTAATTATTATTAATTATTAATAAATCATTATCCTCACACACACATGTCCTATTTTTAAGGGCTATGTGGCCTCATAGGATTTAGTCTCATGGCCACATGTCTTCTTCTAAACCAAGTCAAGGAGCAATCCCTATTCCTAAGGAGCTTCTCAAGCCAACTCAAAGAGTCAAAGGTGACTCATGAGACACTTGTACCAAGAGTCCTTATGAGGAAAAGGTCCTTCCCCCTTCCTCTCAATGGTCTTTGTGAGACACTTGATATGTGTCTTTCCTTTCCACCTTCTTCTCTTCCATGTCAATGTAGAAAGAAAATCCTCCCTATTCCTCCTCTCCCATTCCAACTACATCCCCTTTTCTCTCAACCCCTTCAACCAAGTCAATTATAGCCCTAGGATCTTCCACCTTTCAATCTACACCCTAGGATTGTGCCACCTAGGCTTGAGTCCTCCAAAAATCTATAAAAGGAGCCTCATTCTCCCTTTGTGAGCTAATGGAAAATAGTAATCTTCAAGCATTCAAGCATTCTAGAGATCAAGAAACCAAGCATCCAAGCATTCAAGCAATCATTTGAGTCATTTGCATAAGTATTGTATCCATTGTAGTTGCATAATCAAGGTTTTAGGCTAGTTTTGCATATTTCATCATCAAATCTCCACACTTTGGTAACACCTTGGGAAAGGAGGTTCATTTAGAAATATGAGAGCTCAACACATCCAAGGAATCAAGGCTAGGAGGGAAATGGAGACAAGCTATAATGGGTAAGTGAAGGTAAACTTGTTTTAAGTTCATTTGATTAGTTGTAATCTTCATTGTGTTGCAATTAGTTTGATTTATTAGCTTAGATTAGTTAGTATTTAATTTATAATAGTTAGACATCTAATTTGGATATAGTCACTACAAAGGATTTGAAATGTTTTAACATGAGTAATAGGGTCTCGCTTACTATTTTAATTCTCAAGGCGAGGCATATCAGCTTGCTGAGGAATAGGAGCACGAATAATGTCTTGAGATAAAGGAATGCCCATGTCACATGTAGGAATGGTTCACTTGGATTGAGTTAAAGATGCAAGTTGTTTTTGTAACGAGGACACAGCTTGAGCCAAATTGATGATTGTTGAATCATTGGATGAAATAGGAGGCATAGACACACTAGAAACCCTAGGTAAAGTGTATGAAGAAACAGAAATGGAAGACACCACTGGAGGAACACTTGGAACCATAGTTGGAAGAGGATTGTAATAAGTAAAAGGAACATTATGATAAGAAGGTCTTGAAGTAGGTAAGGACACATGAGGAACACTCATAGGAAGAGAGAGAACCAACGTAGTCACTAAAGGCAGAGTATAAGTTGGAATGCTAGGTAAAGGAATAGAAGAAGGTTCCACACTAGTGACAGGAGGAGTAAATCCTAAATCTTGAGCTTTTTGAGCTAAAGGTTTAACATTTGAATGTACAAGATGAGTAATATCCTGCAAGATATTAACACCTTGATCACTATCACAAAGGACTTTCTTAAGAGCATCTATATCTTGAATAAAATCTTGATTATGGTTCTCTTGAGTAAGCCAATTTCCTATTTTATCAAGTTCCGTTGAAAGTTTTTGGACTTGTTCAGGAGGAACTCTTGAAGCATCATCCTCATCATGAGACAAGTGAGAAGAGTTATGCTCCATAATAAGATTAGAATTATTAATAATCAAATTGTCATCCAGGATCCTAAGAAAAGGAGAGGAAGACTCAAGATCGAAGGCACCCATAAGTCTACGACTTTGTCTAACCAGATTATTATAAGTAGGACTAGAGGTATTAAAGCTCATATACCAATGTAATGCAAAATGAACTAAACTAGAAAAACACAAAGCATGAGAAAATAAATGTTTTGTAGTTTTGCTTTATATGAAATATAAATACAAGATCTAACACTAGATAAAACAAAGAGTTGTCTATCACAGGTTCACCAAAATGTAATATATAAAATGGTGTAAGTGTGTATTTACGAAAATGTAAATGGAAAAGAGTGGATGTAAAATGTTATGATTGATTGGGGAAGATAAGACCCTCTTCTTAACCCCAAATTCTCAAAAGAAAGATCCAAATTGATTAGCCACAAGAAGATGGTCAATACATAAATGAATCAATTAATGGAGAATATGAAGAAATGAGAAAACATTATATTCTAATATGGAAAGGAAATACTGAAATATTAATTGAATTGAAGACACATACTAACCTCAAAATAGGATCAATATGCAAAATACTATTTTTTGATGTTTGTACTCAGTATTGGGAAATTATGCAACCAGATCTAAGCTGGAAACATAGAAATAGAGAAAACCCAAAAACCTTCTGTTGTTCTGAGAAAGGTTAACCTTGACCCTAAACAAGGGTAAGATCTTACCCCGGGGCACAATCTTACCCCTAAAAGTCGACCTTGACTTGCACTATTCCGATGAAAAAATATATTCGCAGATCTCAGAAGTTCGTCGAAAAGGGTACTAAGATCTAATTTGTAATTCCATGTGCCACACCTATACCTAAAAGAAAAAGGGTTTTGTTTGTTGGATGAGGGGTTTGCCTTGGTCAAACCCCGATTTTGGAATTAACCTTGAAATTGAATTAAAATTGCAGCAATAAACAAAGTAAATGGAATAATTCACCTTTCTTATGTTGAAATCCTTGTGGAGAATTCAAATCTTTGAATCTACAAGTATGGATGCACCAAATGAATGTAGAATTGTATGTAGGATGTCTCAAATCAATTTCATTAGATCTTCAACACCAATCTTGAATGGATCTTGGAAAAGGAGGAAGCTTGAATGAATGTGGATGGAGAAATCTTCAACAAAGGGGATCCATAGAGATTGAATCCTTCAATGGCTACCAATGGATCTCCTTGATGAATTGGCTCTCTGAATGCTTGAATGATTTTTTTCTCCTTCTTTCTTGATGATTTCTTGATTTCTCTTGCTTGAGTGCTTGTGTGAATAATGGATTGAGAGATATGATGGAGAAAATGAGAGGAGAAGGCTTCCTTTTATACAAGTTTACAGCACAAACTTCTAGAGAGGCCTACATAAGATAATTAAATTCCAATTAAGCCCTTTACTCTTTGAAGTGGACCCAATTTAAATATCATTTAAGAGTTTACCATTTTGAATCCTGAAACACCTGAACCGGAAGCGGGAAAATAAACTTCCTGAAACCTAACATCCGGAAACTTCTGGATTTTGAAATTTGGACCCAGGTTTAGAGTCAAGGTCGACTTTGACCTAGGTTAGGGTTGAGGTTGACCTTGACCCAGAAGGTTGACCTTGACCCTGAGGTCAAAAATCTTAGTTTCTCAGGATCAGGTGCCAGAAATAGGTTGAAAAAAGGTGGAAAGAGAACCAGAACAAGGGGAAAAATTCAGATCCAAGTCAAAGACCCATTCAAGGTGTTTGACATGACCCCATACCACTTACTCAGAGGACTAAACCGGTCCTAAATGGAAGTGCTTCCAATTTCTGACTATACATACATACATACATACATACATACATACATACATACATACATATATATATATATATATATATACCTAAATAAATACACACACACACACACACACATATATACACACACACATACCAAAGCCTTAGATATCTCTCATGTACTCTTAGGAGGTATTGTCACTGATGAGGCCGATATGACCATTTCTGACGATACATACATACATACATACATACATACATACATACATACATACATACATACATACATACATACATACATACATACATACATACATATATATATATATATATATATATATATATATATATATATATATATATATATATATATATATATATATATATATATATATATATATATATATATATATATATATACTGAAGCCTTAGATATCTCTCATGTACTCTTAGGAGGGATTGTCACTGATGAAGCCGATATGACCATTTCTTATGTGAAAATTATAGCATCTATCATAGTCATAGAGGAAGGATTTCTCAGAGATTTTGAACAAAAAAGAATGCAATCAAAAGTGAACATAAAAATGTTACCTCTTCCCACTCATGAAAATCAATGACATTCGGTGCATACATTAATTTTGTAAAACCCAACTATTTTTGTATATAGAACAAATAATACATGTGCACTCAACATAAGAGAAATGAATATGATAACATATCTAGGTTTAATTACAATAATAAATAAGAGGTGTGAAAAATATGATACCACAAAGCTATCTAGGCCAAATTCAATCATAGAAAGCATCACATCACCAACCTTGGACATCTGAACCCTCGACAAGCCCTATAAAACATCAAATAAATATACATATTAAGAAAAAATATCTTGACACCAATAAAATATTCTATTTTTATGAATATTGAAAAACTATACCGCAGGTGTCGATGCTACCCATGCACGTCTAGTCAAACAAACACTTTGTGGTTCTCGTAGTATCACTTGTTGCACCCTACAATGCATATTAATCATATATCAGTTTAATTTTTTCTCTAAATAAAAAATGTATTTTCTTTTATAATATTTAGGTTTATTAATTAATAACATATCAAAACACAAATAAACATACTCATGTTTGTCTCATAGAAAACACCATCATCAATAGGTCATTTGTGAGGGCCACATCCTCAGTAGTGAATTCTTGGCATCTAATCCCACAATGTGTACATGAATGTGTTAGAAAGTAAAGACCACCAAGATAACTGAGAGGGGGGGGGGGGTGAATCAGTTATCTGATAGTTAAACCATTTATCAACATTAACTTCAATATCAACTTCAACAACTTTCAACCATGTAATTAATGCAGTAACCAACCATAGAAAGATAATCATACACAATGACACAATAACACAAGATATGTTAACTAGGGAACCTCTTGATCAAAGAGTAAACCCCGGTGGGAATGATGCCCACAAAATGATGCACTAATATGAAAGTTCCTTGTTAGAGGATGGACCCTGTTAGGAGTCTTATGAAATACATTCAGTACATATGAATCTCTATTAGGAGATTTTGAATCCCTATTAAAATATTCTAACCCTGTTAGGAGTTATGGAAGACAGAAGGACCCACTGCCCAAACAGCTTCAAGGAAAGATCTCTGAACTCACTGTCCAACAGATCTTAGGATTATTCAATAGAATAATATCAAATATGTTACCTCCTTTACACTATGCCAAAACCACACTCTTTGTTACACAAGATCAGAAATCTAGATCTCTGTACTTCGCAAGTCTTCCTCATCACTGAATTAGCTCTTTTCTTCACTTCATGCATACATTCGCATCACAACTTTCACAATTTCATATCACAACTATTACATTCCTCATACATAACAAGGAAAACTTTCCTTCTTTTATACCACACTCAAATAATTACAAATGAGTTGGCATGTAAATACAAAATAATAATTTCAACACACTACATCAAAATTACATAAAACTGTCAGCTTCCAAATAAAATAACTTTCCAATCATGTGACCTCAAAGTTTGTGCTATGAACCACGTCACCACCAATGAGTCTCAAACTTACCTTTAACTATGCAGAATCAGATTCCATCCCAGTTAGGAGATATCCTCCGATTACCAAAAACCGCTACATAGGAATACTACTTCCACCAAAATGCTTATAACTTTCATGAATAAATGAATTTCTTTTTGCGCTCTTAACCATAGGCTAATAAAACACCAAAGAACATACCATCAATTATGCATAACTCAATCTACAATATAACATGTGCACAAAACAAAACTATGCCTGCTTCTCTACTAAACTCCAGAATATCATTGTGTTGACATCAATGACAATCATAGCCATGAATGCAACAACCACTACTATAGAATGACTGCCAAAGGCTTCAGCATTCATTCCTAACAATCTCCCCCATTGGCATTGATGGCAACATAGATGGAAAACATCCAATGTTCCAAAAATCCAATCACTGCTCTTCAACTCCTTTGCTGCTCTTCATCAATCAAATCTTGCTTCGTTATCCTATTCAATCTCTCCAACAAATGTAGTTCCTCAATGTTTCCTCAATGTTTTTCATGATTCTCTCCCCCATTGACATCAATGACAGAAATAGCTCAATGTCAAAAGACACTATTTAGAAAATACATTCACAAGAGTCCTCAATGACTTAGCTTAGATACACATACTCCCCCATAGAGGAAGTACCAACATCCAATCCATAAAATAGATAGGGCCATAAACCACTGGACGGATGCAACCAACTGCATCATTACTCAAAAATAGGTTGGGGCATAACCCTAAGCATACCTCTTAGATACTCAAATGTATCCTTAGGCAAAGGTTTAGTAAATATATCTACTATCTACTCCTTTGTGCTTATGTACTCTAGTCTGACTTCTTTTTCTGCAACTTTCTCTCTTACAACATGATACTTGATCTCTATATGCTTTGTTTTAGAATGTAAAATAGGATTCTTAGACATACTAACTGTACTTTTATTGTCACAATATATGACAATAGGCTCATCAAACTTGATTCCAATGTCCATCAACATCTGCTTCATCCAAATTATCTGATTACAATTGTTTGTTGCTGCTACATATTCTGCTTCTGCTGTACTCTGTGAGATACAATTCTGCTTTTTGCTCAACCAAGAAACTAATCTTCCTCCAAGAAAAAAGGCTCCACCACTAGTGCTTTTCTTGTCATCAACATTGCCTCCCCAATCAGCATCAGTATATGCACATAGGGTAAAATCATCAGAATTTTCATACCACAGTCCATAGTCCATTGTGCCTCTAAGATATCTCAATATCCTTTTTACTGCTGCATAATGTGACTCTCTAGGTTCAGCTTGAAATCTTGCTACCATTCCAACTGAATGTTGTATATCTGGTCTAGTGTGTGTCAAGTACTACAATCCACCAATCATAGATCTGTATTTCTTTTGCTCAACTTCTGGTGTCTCATGTTTACTAGATAGTTTATGTCCTGTAACCATAGGTGTTCCAACTAGTTTACAATTCTCCATACCGAATCTTTTCAACAAATCATTCAAGTACTTTTTCTGACTTATAAAGATACCATCTTTGTTTTGTGTTATTTGTAATCCCAAAAAGTATTTCATTTCTCCAATCATGCTCATTTCAAATTATGTCTTCATTTCATCAACAAATTTGTCACTAGCTTCATCTTCTCCTCCAAAAATAATGTCATCAACAAAAATAACCAAAACTAACAATCCATTCTCAATTTCTTTTGTGTATAAGTTACTATTAGTTGTTCCTTTTGTAAATCCCAATTTTAACAAATACTTATCTAATCTAGCATACCAAGTTCTAGGTGCTTGCTTTAGTCCATACAATGCTTTCTTTAGTTTACATACCATGTCTCCTTCTTGAGTCAAAGGAAAACCTTCAGGCTGCTCAATGTAGACTTCTTCTTCTAATTCACCATTCAGAAATGTTGACTTCACATCCATCTGATACACTTTGAATTTCTTAAATGTTGCATAAGCCAAAAATATTCTTACCGCTTCAAGTCTTGCCACAGGGGCAAAAGTCTCTTCATAGTCAATTCCTTCTTGCTGTGAGTATCCCTTACACACTAATCTTGCTTTGTTTCTAATTACTTCTCCTTTTTCATTCATCTTGTTCCTGAATACCCATTTAGTTCCAATCACATTTTTGTCTTTAGGTCTAGGGACCAATTCCCATGTCTTGTTCTTTTCAATCTGATCCAATTCTTCTTTCGTAGCTTTAATCCAATGTTCATCTTCACAAGCTTCATTAGTAGACTTACATTCAATTTGAGAAATCAAACATAAATGTACCTTCTTTCTAGTCATAACTCCTCTGTCCAAACTTTCAATAACTTTCTCAATAGGATGATGTCTTGATATATACCTGTTAGGTGTCATAGTCACTAATCTTTCTTCAACTATAGATTCTTCTCTAGATTCTTCTATGTTTTCTTCAACATGACTTTCATTCAACAATTCACTGTCAGTATCAAAAAAATTTTTAGTAGTTTCGATGTTAGGTTGAGGGTTAGTTCCTTCATCAGATTCATAATCAAGCATTCTTTCGTGAATTTTAAAATTCTCATCAACTTTTACATTTGCACTTTCAACAATAGTTTTAGTTCTCTTATTGTAACATCTATATGCTTTGCTTTTCAAAGAATATCCAAAAAAAAATTCCTTCATCGCTTCTAGGATCAAACTTTCCTATATCATCATCTCTCTTAATATAACATTTTCTTCCAAAAATTCTAAAATACTTAACTGAGGGTGCATGTCCAAACCATAATTCATAAGGTGTCTTGTCTGTGTTTGCTCTGATTTGTACTCTGTTCATTGTATATACTGTTGTATTCACTGCTTCTCTCCAAAATGTCTTTGCCAAATCACCTTCAAATAACATAGCTCTAGTTACTTCAGTCACTGATCTATTCCTTCTTTCTGCAATACCATTTTGTTCAGGTGTTCTAGGGGCTAATAACTATCTCTTAATACCATTCAATTCACAAAAGGTGTTAAACTCTTTAGATGTAAATTCTCCACCTCTATCATATCTCAAACATTTAATCCTCATTCCTGATTCATTCTCAACTTTATTCTTCATGATCTTAAACTTATCAAATGCTTCAGATTTTTCTTTCAAAAATGGAATCCACATCATTCTTGTAAAATCATCAACAAGAATCATAAAATACCTTTCTCCATAGAATCCTCTAGTCCTATTAGGACCGCTCAAGTCTGTATGAACAATCTCCAACTTCTCTGTAGATGTGAACTTCTTGCTAGGAAATGAACTCCTTTTCTGCTTAGCCATCACACATTCCTTGCAAATCATGTTAGTAGTCTTCATAATCTTACGTAAGTCTCTTACTGCAAGTGTAGAACTTACTTTCACAATATTATCAAAGTTTATATGACAAAACCTTCTATGCCATAACCAACTATCATCAATCTTAGTCATCAAGCATGTCATCTCAGTAGGGTTCAACTGAAATACATTACCTCTGGTTCTAGATCCAGTTCCAATCAGATTTCCATCTTTATCCTTAATGACACAAGTTTTCTTAGTAAACCAAACTTGATATCCTTTATCCACTAACTATCCAACACTCAAAAGATTATGTTTCAATCCATCAACAAAGTAAACATCATCAGTATTAGTATTTCCATCAAGAGTAATAGATCCTATACCTTTAATCAAACAAGGTGCATTGTTACCAACTCTAACAACTCCTCCATCATAATTGTTAAACTTTATGAATTTTCCTTTATCACCAGTCATATGATGTGAACAACCACTGTCTATAATCCAATCAGCTTTCTTTTCAACTTGGAAAACTAAGGCTTTTTCTTCTTTAATATCAGATTCAGAATTTTTTTCCTTAATTGCTACAAATCCTATGTCATCAAATTTATCATTATCACTGTCACTCAAATGTCTTTCAATTCCTGCTTCAATTTCTTCATCATTTGCATAATAGCATTCTTTAGATCTTCTAGGCTTAAAATTGTTTCTATACTTCTTAACTCTCTTAGGACACTGAGATGCAAAATGACCATATTCTTGACATGTCCAACATTTAAAGATTTTCTTACCATCTGGTTCTCTTTTCACAAGAAAGGCAATACCTTCTTCAATCTTCTTATCTTCATCAGATTTGGATCTGCTACTACTGGCATAATCTCCATTCACACTTGTACTTCTAGACAAAGTAGGTTTGATGCTAAGAGCACTGAATGTTGTTTCCACTCTAGGTAGTTCTCCTGATAATCTCAGATTCATCTTTGCTGCTTCCAATCTTCCTAGAAGAGTCTCTCTTGAAAAGTTTGGTGTACAAGGTATCACTTGTTCAATCATTTGTGTAGTATGCCTGAATACTGGTGTCAATGTTCTCAAAATCTTCCATATTAATTCATTCTCTGTCTTTTCACCTCCACAAGACTTTATTCCTGCAACAATTTATGACAACCTACCAATATAGCTTCTAAAAAATTCATCTTCCATCATTCTTATGTCTTCAAATGCACAAATCCAATTATGTAACCTAGCTTTCTTTGCATGTTCATCACCTTCAAAAGTAGAATGTAAAGCTTTCCAAATATCATGAGATTTAGTTAAACCTTTTACCTAACTGTATTCATTCTCTAGAAGTGTTGATAAAAGTGCTTCTCTTGCAAGTATGTTACACATAAATAGATCTACCTCATCTTTAGAACTTGTTTCAAGATTGTCTTCTTCAATTATAGTCATTTCATTCTTTGTAATCAACAAATAACCTGGTCCTAAACACAAGAGATGTGTCTTCATCTTTTCTTTCCAGCTGTCAAAATTTACTCCATCAAACTTAGGGATTTCTTTCCTAAAATTTTCCATAGATCTCCTTAAGTTGTTAAACTTCTCTTTCAAGGACCTACTGCTCTGATACCAATTGTTAGAAAGTAAAGACCACCAAGATAACTGAGAGCGGGGGGGGGGGGGGTTGAATCAATTATCTGATAGTTAAACCATTTATCAACATTAACTTCAATATCAACTTCAACATCTTTCAACCATGTAATTAATGTAGTAACCAACCATAGAAAGATAATCATACACAATGACACAATAACACAAGATATGTTAACTAGGGAACCTCTTGATCAAAGAGTAAACCCCAGTGGGAATGATGCCCACAAAATGATGCACTAATATGAAAGTTCCTTGTTAGAGGATGGACCCTATTAGGAGTCTTATGAAATACATTAAGTACATATGAATCTTTGTTAGGAGATTTTGAATTCTTGTTAAAAGATTCTAACCCTGTTAGGAGTTATGGAAGACAGAAGGACCCACTGCCCAAACAGCTTCAAGGCAAGATCTTTGAACTCATTGTCCAACAGATCTTAGGATTATTCAATAGAATAATATCAAATATGTTACCTCCTTCACACTATTCCAAAACCACACTCTCTATTACACAAGATCACAAATCCAGATCTCTGTACTTCGCAAGTCTTCCTTCATCACTGAATTAGCTCTTTTCTTCACTTCATGCATACATTCGCATCACAAATTTCAAATTTTCATATCACAACTATTACATTCCTCATACATAACAAGGAAAACATTCCTTCCTTTATACCACACTCAAATAATTACAAATGAGTCGGCATGTAAATACAAAATAATAATTTCAACATGCTACATCAAAATTACATAAAACTGTCAGCTTCCAGATAAAATAACTTTGCAATCGTGTGACCTCAAAGTTTGCACTATGAACCATGCCACCACCAATGAGTCTCAAACTTCTCTTTAACTACACAGAATTAGATTCCATCCCAGTTAGGAGATATCCTCCAATTACCAAAAACTGCTACATAGGAATACTGCCAGAATACTGCTTCCACCAAAATGCTTATAACTTTCATGAATAAATGAATTTCTTTTTGCACTCTTAACCATAGGATAATAACACACCAAAGAACATACCATCAACTGCACATAACTCAATCTACAATATAACATGTGCACAAAACAAAATTGTGCCTGCTTCTCTACTAAACTCCAGAATATCACTATGTTGACATCAATGACAATCATAGCCATGAATGCAACAACCACTACTACAAAATGACTGCCAAAGGCTTCAACATTCATTCCTAATAGAATGGGATGTCGAACCATCGTTATTTGTGTCAGTATATACCCTAACACATATACCCTGACAGCTAGGGCACATATGCTCAATCAGATAGGCTAATATAAATAGAGCATCTGATGATGATGGAGTTGGTGTAGGTGTTCATCTACCCTCTACCTTGACTAATTGCGTGCCATGCTCAATAATGACATCAGTCAAAGATGCAGCTACCTGAAGGGTCTGCAAATATAGACTCCTTCACTACTACCAGGACCACAACATGAACTATGGGTTTTTGAGCTAGATGCCTCCTATGTTGCGGCTCTACCACCTTATGGGTCCCAACTCTTTCCTACGTAGAGCCTTACCTCTACTCTGGAACTACCAGATATCAAAGTAATTCATCTTGTCATCGAGGATAAACTCACAATATATATTAAATATAAAGAAACCTCTCAATTATTATAGGGTGCTTGGTCAAAGAACATATACCACCTATCCCAAATGTGTCTCTCATCCCATTATGAACACACCAATGTATGGGAGATTGATTTTTAGTTACTTATAGGGAGTTACTACTAATAGGTTCAATGAAAATAACACATATGTCTTCTTTAAGTATCCTCTTTTTTTTCACTTGATCATATGATAACCCATCGACATAAAATGCACGACATATATCCCTTCATGAACCCCATTTTGTAACCTCCCTAGAAACCTCATTCACACTATTGGCCATTTTTCTAAGGAAGTGGAGAGGGATGAGTGGTGCTCAAAAGTAGAGGACCTCAAACTATTAACCAATATGGATATTTGGGAATTTTTTGTTGAAGATGATTGATAAGGTCCTCTTGTGTGGCATCAACGTGACCTATTGGAGGATGTGAATGGTTTGGATTTGGATTTTGCTAAGGTTTTTCTGGTTGTGGGGCTACATTTTGAGGGTTATCTTGTGACTCATTTCCAACATTATCAAGATTTTCATGTGTCCAAAGAGGTTTTTGTTGTCTCTGCCATGCTCAAGGATTTTTTTCAGAATCTAACATCAAATTAAATTTAAAATTTTTTATATTACTTCAACAAACCCTACTCAATTAAAATTAAAAAAAATTAAAAAAATTCTTACCTATTTGACGATGTGGCATGATTGCAAAATGATTAATATGGAAATAAAATCCAATAGCAATAAGATGTTAGAAAGTAAAGTCTACCAAGATAACTGAGAAGGGGGGGGGGGGGTGTGAATTGATTGTCAGGTAAATACAAATTTTATCACCATTAACAGATTCCAATCATGTAATCAATATAAGAAACAACCATAGAAAGATAAACATACATAATGACACAATAACACAGGATATGTTAACTAGGGAACCTCTTGATTAGAGAGTAAACCTTGGTGGGAATGACACCCACAAAAGATGTACTAATATGAAAAATCCTTGTGAGAGGATGGACTTTGTTAGGAGCATTATGAAATACATTCAGTACATATGAGTCCCTGTCAGGAGACTTTGAATCCCTATTAAAAGATTCTAACCTAGTTAAGAGTTATGGAAGACAGAAGGACCCACTATCCAAAAAACTTTAGGGGCAAGATCACTGAATACACTATCCAATTGATCTCTTTATTATCTAAATAGAATAATACCAAATAATTACTCATCTCAAAAACTTATCCTTTCTCCTCTACTTGTGCCAAACCACACTAGCTGCTTCACCAGATCTTTGCAATTCATATATCCTCTTACAATATCTCTTTCATTCAATCCTTAACCACCATATCAAATCAAGGAAAATAATCCTTCCTTTATACCACTCTCAAATAATTACAAATGAGTTGACATACAAGGATTAACCAATTACAAAATATAAACTTTCACACATTACATAATGTTTCATAATTACACAAAACCGTCGGCTTCCAAATACAATAAATCTTCACATGTGCAACCTTTGACCACACTATCTCATCTAGGTCACCACCGAAGTGTCTTCATCATTTGTAAAACTTCATATGCCTAGATTCTATCCTGATTAGGTGATATCATCCAGTTGCCACAAGCTGATTCTTAGGAATACTATCTAAATACTGCTTCCACAGAATTACACATAACTATCATGAATAATTGAATTTCTATATGGGATCTTGACTATGATCTCAGGACACAATATAGAGTAAGTCCTCAACTCTACATAGCTTGATCTTTAATATTCCATGTGCATTAATTCAAACATTGTCTGCTTCTCTGCTAATTTCCAGTAGATCACTGTGTTGACATCAATGACAACCACAGTCATGAATGCACCTGCAAATGCTATAGAATGACCTCCAAATACTCCCTCATAAGATATATTCAACATTCATTCCTAACAATCTTCCCCATTGGCATTGATGGCAACACAGATGAAAAAGAATCCAAGTTCCATAAATACCAACCTGCAACACTGTTGTTCTGAAATGTTTTTAAATCCTTTTCATCAATCAAATCTTGCTTTGTTTTCCTATTCAATTCTTCTCATCCTAATCAATGGATGTTTTTCCTGTATTCTTATCCCCCATTGACATCAATGACAATGTCAATCTGATTCAAAACCTTAATGTCAAAAGACATTGTGTCAGAAATTAAATTCACAAGAGTCCTTTATGACTCAGCTCAAACACACATATTCTACCATAGAGGAATTACCAACATACATTCCAGAAAATATAGTGCTCATATACCACTGGACTGATGCAACAATCTACATCACTCTTAAAGAGTAGGTTGGGGCATAACTCCAAGCATACCTCTCAAATACTCAAATGTATCTTTAGGTAAGGGCTTTGTAAATATGTCTGCAATCTACTCTTTTTGACTTATATACTCAAGTCTGACTTCTTTTTCTGTAGCTTTCTCTCTTACAACATGGTACTTAATTTCTATATGCTTTTTCTTATAGTGCAATACTAGATTCTTTGACATACTTACTATGATGGTGTTATCACGGTGTATGATAACATGCTCATCAAACTTGATTAAAATATCCTTCAACATTTGTTTCATCCATATTATCTGATTACAATTATTTGTTGTTGCTACATATTCTACTTCTATTATGCTCCATGAAATACAATTCTATTTCTTGGTTAGCCAAGAAACCAATCTTCCTCCAAGGAAAAATGCTCCACCACTTGTACTCTTGTTGTCATCAACGCTGCCTCCCCAATCTGCATCTGTATATGCACATAGGGTAAAGTTATTTGATTTTTCATACCATTCCCCATAGTTAATTGTGCCTTTCAAGTATCTAAATATTATTTTCACTACTGCATTATGTGTCTATTTTGGATCTGCTTAAAATATTTCTACAATTCCAACTGTGTGTGATATATTAGGTCTTCTATGTGTCAAGTACTGCAATCCTCCAATCATAGATTTGTACTTCTTTTGTTCAACTACAGGAGTTTCATCTATGCTAGATAATTTATGTCCAATTACCATAGGTGTGCCAACCGACTTACAATTCTCCATTCCAAATCTTTGTAACAATTCTTTTAGGTACTTTTCTTGACATAAAAACATACCATCATTTTTTTGTTCTATCTGTAATTCTAAAAAAATATTTCATCTCACCAATCATGCTCATCTCAAATTTAGTTTTCATTTCATCTACAAATTTATCACTAGCTTCATCTTCTCCTCCAAAATTAATGTCATCAACGAAAATAACTACAATCAATAATCCATTCTCAATCTCCTTCAGATATAAATTACTGTCTGTTGTTCCTTTTGTAAATCCCAATTTTATCAAATCTTTATCTAATATTGCATACCATGTTCTAGGTGCTTGTTTTAGTCCATATAAATATTTGTTCAAATTTCATACCACGTCTTCTTCATGAGTCAAGGGAAAACCTTCAGGCTGCTCAATGTAGACTTCTTCTAATTCTCCATTTACAAATGTTGACTTCACATCCATTTGATATACTTTGAATTTCTTGTAAGCTGCATAAGCCAAAAACATTCTGAATACTTCAATTCTTGCAACAAGTGCAAAATTTTCTTCATAATCAATTTGTTTTTGTTGTGAGTATCCTTTACATACCAATATTTCTTTGTTCCTTACAACTTCTCCTTGTTCATTCATCTTGTTCCTGAATACCCATTTGGTTCCTATAACATTCTTATCTTTAGGCCTAGGGACCAAAGTCCAAGTCTTGTTCTTTTCAATTTGATCTAGTTCTTCCTTCATTGCTTTAATCCAATTTTCATCTTTACAAGCTTCATCAATAGTTTTAGGTTCAACTTGAGAAATCAAACATATTTCTTCTTGTACCTTAGTTCATGTGAGAGCTCCTTTTTCTATGCTTCCAATAATCTAATCAATAGGGTGATTTGTTACTAGATTCCGATTAGGTGTCACTCTCTCAGTCCTTTGTTCTATTGTAGGTTCTTCTCTGATTTCCTTAGTATGATTTTCATTCTGCAAATCATTGTTAGTTTCATAGAACAATTCAACATTTTCTATATTAACTCTAGGATGAACTTCTTCATCAGATTCATAATCAAGCATTCTTTCCTAAATTTTGAATTTCTCATCAACTTTAAGATTTGCACTCTCAACAATATTCTTAGTTCTTTTATTGAAACATCTATAAGATTTTCTTTTCAATGAATAACCAAGAAATATATCTTCATCACTTCTAGGGTCAAACTTTCCAATGCCATCATCTCTTTTAATATAACACTTACTTCCAAAAATTTTGAAATACTTAACTGATGGTGCATGTCCAAACCATAATTCATAAGGTGTCTTGTTTGTATCTTCTCTGATTTGTACTCTTTTTATTGTATATATTATTGTGTTCACTGCTTCTCTCCAGGATGTCTTCGCCAAGTCATTTTCAAATAACATAGCTCTTGCTACTTCAGTTACTGATTTGTTCCTTCTTTCTGCAATACCATTTTTTCAGGTGTTCTTGGGGCTAAAAGTTGTCTCTTAATACCATTCACTTCACAAAAAGTGTTAAATTCATTTGAAGTAAATTCTCCACCTCTATTAGACCTTAAACATTTAATCTTCATTCTAGATTCATTCTCAACTTTGTTCTTAATCAACTTAAATTTATCAAATGCTTCAAACTTTTCTTTAAGAAATGCAATCCACATCATTCTTATAAAATCATCATCAGGAATCATAAAATACCTTTCACCATAGAATCCTCTAGTCCTTGTGGGACCGCTCAAACCTGTATGAACAATTTATAACTTCTCCACTAATGTAAACTTGTTTCTCAAAAATGAACTTCTCTTCTGCTTAGCCATCACACATTCCTTAAAAATCATTTTAGTAGGTTTCATAGTCTTAGGAAAATCTCTTACTGCAAATGTAGTACTTTCACAATGTTATCGAAGTATATATGAAAAAACCTTTTGTGCCATAACCAACTATCATCAATCTTAGTAATCAAACATGTCATCTTTGTAGGGTTCAACTGAAATAGATTACCTCTGGTTCTTGATCTAGTTCCAATTAAGTTACCATCTTTATTTTTGATCACACAAGTCTTCTCTGTAAACCAAACTTGATATCCCTTATCAACTAATTGTCCAACATGTTGGTTCCTCAAACATGACTTTATACTTTCAAAAGAAACCAATACATCTATAGTTTTTGTAGTACCTAGCCCCTAGTTCAATTTTATAAATGATAAGATTATTTTAGGATGATAAATTATACGTTAGGAAATCATTGATGCATATGATTTTATTGATCCCATACTGGCATGTGTATGGTTAATGTGATTGTTTACATTTCTGTTTGACATGCTTGATGTGGTTGAGGGACGGAGTTGTAGTTGCTTGCGAGATTCACACGATCGGTCGATCCCCGCCATTGTCTATTATATATTACTATATGTACATGCTTCATCTTTTGATGATAGGTTCACAGGTATAGGGCATCATCTTCCCTGAATTGGCAGGAGTGAGCGTGCCCACAAACATTTGTCTCAATGGTAAAGAGGGGAGATAACTCACAGACCCAAACCCTAACCCTAACCCTAATTTGTCCTAGGTTTGGACAAGTACCAGTATGACTACCTTACCCTAATTCACCTGGTTGGTATGAATTCGTGGATTCCGTTCTTGAGTCTGTGCATGTTTTCAGTTTGATTGATTTTTCTATGCTTGATTTTATGGCACTTGATTCAGTTGATTCATGATTATTTATGTGAATTTTATATGATTATTTATGTTAGGACTCTAGTTGAATTTAATGATTTAATTATGTTCCTATGCTTAAATTGGAAATTTATCGAAAGTCAATTATTTGATTAATTAGAATTATTCATTTATTTAATCAAAATTAGATTAATTATATTTATGGGTGTAATTAAATAATTGAATATTTAAAGGCATGCTTTAGGATGAATTAAATATTTAATTTATTTAATTTGGGTTTTAATTATTAACATGTGTTCAAATGGTAAATGTTTAGAATTATGCGTATTTATATTATTAAATAATTAAATAATTAATTGCATGAATTTGTGATGCATTGATTATTTAATTTATTTAATAATTGAATTTAAATTAAAACATGTGCAAAATAGAAAAGGGAATTATTCTAAAAAAGATAACAACTAGTTTTAGAAAGTCAAGTTGAGTTGTGCATATAAATGATATTTTAAATTAATTAATTGTAATTTCTTTCAATTTTGGAGTTTGAGTTGAATTGGGAGTTGTCTTATGAGTCAATTCCTGATTTGAGTTGAACTTGGAGTTATCTGTTGAGTTGTCTTCTGTGATTGCTTGGATGTTGGAATTGAAATTCCTATTAGGAGATTTTTTTGCTTTCATTTTTGGGGGGAGACAGGTTTTGGAGAAGATTTTTGGGGAAGCTTGGGTGTTTGGCTTTTTGGAGATTTGTGGATTGTTGTGGCTGCATGTTGAATTGAATTTCTCTGTGCTTTTGGATCGGGCACCTATTTGCAACATAGTTTTTAGATCTGCAGGTTGGGCTTGATTTTGGAGAGAGTTTCATTTTTAGATCTACAAGGGTTTTCATTTTCAGTTTCTGGCATTGGATCTAAGGTAGGCATTGATTTTTGCTTGTTATCTCCATTTCTACTTTCATTTATCTTTCTGTGTTTTTGATAGATATGGGTGTTCAGAAACCCTAGTGTAGTTATTTTTTGTATTTTATTATTACTTGGCATTGTAGTGTTACTCTGGCAAAATTTCATTAATTAATTGTACATGGTTTGCCTATAAATCAATAAATTAATCTTGTTGTGTAGTTTAACTATAGAGCTTGTAGAAAAATTAATCCCCATGAGGAAATAGATCATATTGTTTAAAAAACCCAATTTGGGTACAAAAATCAACTCTGGAAAAACAATAATTTAATCTAATAACAATCAATAGAATTTGAGTAAAAGACAAACAAATGTTATTGTCAAAGGAATAGATTCTTATCACAAAAGAATCTAAGATTTTGTTTGTAAAAGAAATTCCTAAATGTTAAATTTATTCTCTGTAAAAAAAATTGATGTATTAATTTGTTAAATATCCTATTTCCAGTTTTTGATTTAAATAGAAATAAATATATTTATTAAAAGTTATGCTTTGTGGAGTTGAAATTATTATTCATAAACAAATTTTAAAAAGTAAATTATAGCTTTTAGCATTTGTTTTGAAAAGATTGTTTTAATTTAAAAAGAAATTTTTTTTATTAAATATATTATGGGGGCCACGGAACTAGTCCGCTTCCCCACGTACCATAGACGCTCTAGCCGGTGGTACCTTACTAGTACCATTGATAGAGAGCCTGCCAGCGGTACCAATAAGGTACAGTGCGGTGGGCTTCCTTAGTGCGGCCAGTTGGAAAGGGGGCGCGGGGCCCGCAGGGTACCCCCCCAACTTAATATGTTAATTTAAAATTTGTTTTATGTGTTTTAGAAATTAGGTAATATTAAATTAGTTTATCTATATTATGTTAGTTTAATTTCTTTATTATTAATTTAGTTTATTTTCTTTTAAATTAAATTAGTTATTTCAAACTATAGTTTATTAAAAGAATGTTGTTAAAAAAAGTTGATTTTTGTTTTGTTAGTTTAGTTAATGTTTAAATTTATATTATAATTGCCATATTTTTAATTATTGAGAATTAATGATTTGGGATAGATTTAAATTAGGTTATGCTATTGTGCTAATAAATTGGAGAGTTGTTCATTGAATATAAATGCAACTAGTTGTTAAATGTTTATGTATATACTTAAATTGGGCGATTTTTCTATTGAATTTCTAGAACGTCTGCAGGAAAAATTCTTCTTATTATGACATTAATATGCTTGTTATGTTATGATTCTCTTATCATTATTGTGCGAGCTATTTTCTATTTGGATCGTGTTCATAATGAAGTTTAAATGCTTGTATTCCTTTTTCAGTTATGTAAATTGTAAATGTTGTACTCTTCGTTCATGCTTCTGTCTTCTTGTGGACTAAATGATATCAGGCATTAGAATGACCTAGGGGGATACAGAGGCTGGGAATGTTGTCATTTGTACTTATTTGAGTATCATGTTTATTGTGTGTGCTTATTTTGATTGTCATCTATGTTCCGATCCTATGGGCTCTTGTTGGTTTTTATCTGTTATGGTATCTTTTTAATCATGTCAGTTTCTTGTGTGTGAAACTGCATCTAGGATTACCTAGTTGGATACATGTTGGATGTTTGTGAGATTATGAGCCTATGGGAGATTGAATAGGTGCATCTTAGGGGAGTGGCTTACATAGGGGTCCGGGGCTCAAAAGGGGCCAGTACTAGGGTAACCTATCGTAAGTTATTTTAATAAGTGATAACCTAATAATAATAAACTTGGGGAATAACATTAAATACAAGATTGATATTCTGGTTCCGCATGGATTATGTTGAGGGTCTGGGGTCCAGAGTGACCAGTCTAGGGTAACTCAACCTGATAGATGCTTGAGGGTCTGGGGTCAATGGACCAGTCCAGGGTAACTCAAGTAGTCATCTGTGTGATGACACTCCCATAGCATGTAGCCTAAGTCATCTCCTAAGTTTTATGTTTATGCCTCTGTATTAGAGTGTTGGACCTTGCACTTTATTGTTGTGTACCTTGAGTAGAGAGATTTTAGGATTCCTTGCTCAGTGGTTTATCTTTGGTTGGTTTTGGTCATCCGATTGGGGTTTGTGGTTATCTCCTCAGCACGGTGGGGTAGACTTTTGTGGTTCTACATGGACGGGTGGTAGTGATTCTTTACCATTTGAGATTCGACATCCTGGTATCGGTGTTGTTGATACTCTTGCAGTTGGATGCCTTCTTGATTCTTCTTTGATTCTTCATTATTGGTTTCTTATGTTACCGTCATTTATGTAGTCCTATATTAGAGTATCGCATGTGATACCTAATATGGACATTGTTCTTTTATGATAGTTTTATTGTTACATACCCTGCGGCATGTGCAGTGGATGTCAGTATGTTAGTTATCATGGTTGTCCATGAGGTTTGTAATTATTGATGTAAGTTGTAATGGTATCATTTATGATATGGAATCTTTTGTTATCTTCTTTAGTTATGTTTTTGTTCCTAAGTAATTCTACATCATGGGACCCTTGAGTTATGTAATCTGAGTTGGATGTTGTTCAATGTGAATAAAATGGTAATTTCTTCCGCATTGTTGTGTATCTTGTATGTTAACTTTAAAAAAAAAAATATGTTCACCAAACTTAGTAGCAAGTTATAGGTTAACTTCTCTTGGGTTCCTTGGCGGGGTGTTATAGTTTTTAAGGATGGGTTAGATCCAAATATTGAGTTCTAAGATGACTGGACCAACTATAGGGACAAGACTTCCCTCTACACTTCTGGCTTTGTAAAACCAAGGAGGGTACTCCTAATCTAGTCAAACAAACCTTACTTCCAACAATTATAGACTGGATTTAAAGAACAACATATAAATGATAAGACAATACTAAATGATAACCACTCATTTATTGATTCTTCATTACCATTAGGTAGGATATAACTTGCAAGTCAAAATACTTCAAAGATCTTAATAGATTTACATCAATTTTTAGGAATACAATAAAACCTTATTAAGCAATGATTTATATAAACTAGCCCGACTTCTGGCCAGTGCCTTATCCATTGGATGACATCTTTAGTGCAAAATGAGATACATAGACAAATATATTGAAATTTGATGATCTTTATCCTCAGAAAATACTATCACCCTGTGATGATTCTAATCAAAGGACTCTTGAATTCAGACTACTTATTTGTATCCTTATGCAAACTTCAAAGAATTAGTGTTATATCTAGAGCTTATTTAATTTGATCTTTAGATCAAAGTTGAAGAATATCAACACATACACAGAAATAATCCATGCAATGAATCTAAAAACTCATAACTTAGAAAAAAATACACAAAGGAGAGATATAAACTCTAGACTTTATTCAATATGTTATATCATCATCATGTATACACAAATGCTTTAAAATGAAAACCACCTGAATATTTTAATTGAATCAGTAATACTTGCTCTTATAAAAAACTTGGCCTGATACAGTCTACTATATCCTAGACTCAAAACTTGTCAGTAATAATGCTCAAGTTTGGGTCCTTACAAAATGATCTTGGTAATCATTTTATAGAAATTAAGGATTGCATACAAGCTTTAGATCTTTTGGAAAAGATAAAATAATGTCAACCATATAAGACAAAAAATCTAAATATAACACCTTCTTGTTATATTTTACAAGACTTCTTATTGACTTGAGCACCAAAATTTTGCAATAACTCCCAAAGTTAGTTCAACTCTTGCCAAGTGTAATATCTGTGCTTGCTTCAACTATATGAGATCCTTTACATTGTTTGCCTTGTTTTAAGTGGTTGAATTAGTGTCAGTTGTTACAGTTTTAGAGGGAAATTCTTCATCCCTTATACCTTCCGAAGAATATGTAGCTTTCCAAGAACTGTAAATATCCTCACTAGGCCAATGGAAAGACAATATTTCATCTCTTTTTGGTATCAAAGTATCCCACTCAAATTTTACTTGATGTACATCCTTCCTTAGGGTTTTGAAATGTCTTTTATGGCTCCATCTATTTTGAAAACACTGAGAAACACTTGAAAATTGTCCATAAAATAGTTTTCCTTCAAAACTAATGCCTTTCCCTCTAAGTTTTCCCTCTTTATTTCAAACTCAAGTAGGCCTTTGACAAACTTATAAGTATCCTTTAGAAGTGTAAGAATTTGCAAATAGCAAATATTGAACCAAGGATCTAGAGGTTGAAGAAAAGCACAAGAGAGAAAATATGAATGCAAGGATGGATTGAATAGATCCAATGAATTCACCTTGATTGAATTGATTGATGAATATATCAAATGTTCATATATGAGATGATTACATAATATGCCTCCTTATATAGGAAAGGAAATAAGAGACAATGATAAGGAGCTGATAAGCTATCACCTATGCTAGGTGTAATCACATGTCCACCGAATGTGGATCATCCTCCATTATGCAATAAAGTATGTGCAATGGATTAGGATGATAATGTGATAAGAGCACGAAAGGTGGATCTCACACATAGAGGTATGTGATGACAACTATCACACCTAAAGTGGAAATTCTCCTACACCATGTGCTTAATAGATGTGCACACTCCTAGGTGTCTCAATCACAAACTACTATGCAATGCATTAACCTAAGTAAGATTACGTAAAGTGTAATTAGGAATAATTAATTACACCAAAACCCCCCCTTAAGTGCAACTTAGGGGAATGCACTTAAACTCACAATGCAAGATGGGTCCCAGCTACTAGGCCATGTTAGGTACCCATGTACAAAATACATGAAATGCATAACTCTCATAAAGTGGAGAAAGAGGGAAAACCTCATGGGAAAAACCCTCCCCCAAAAAGAGAGAAGAAAACAAGATGCATGGATGGATGGAGTGCTCAAGACCCCCCAAGAACTACATACATCATGTATATACAAAGAAATATCCCCCCATAAGAAGGATAGTTGGAGACATGATATCCCCCCCATAATGTAGAAGCTCCCATGTTGATGAAGAGTACCTGCAAACAATAGATCAACCAATGCTTACAAGAAACATGTCTCCCCTTAGGAAGAAATAGATACATCAAATGATGAAGAAGCCAATCCTTGTGCAAATGGAATGAGGAAGAAGATGTAGGTCTCCATGCATGAATCTTTGAAGATTAAGTAGGCATCTCCAAGCTCAAAGAATCTATCACATCATGTGACAAATCAAGTGAAGGAGAAGAATCAAGTACACCAATCTTCAAAGAAGGTGAAGAAGTGTCCCCATCTATGATGAAACTATCATCAAGGGAAAGAGAAACCCCCTTATGTATGTCTTCCAAATATGCATCATGAGAATCAACAAATGCTGAAGATGCATCCAAGTAGTCATCACATTCTGCAAGATCTAAAACACTGTGATAATCCTATTGAATTGTAGAGCCCATGTCTGAAGAAGTAGGAGGTGGAGGAGTAGGAAGATCAACACTTGTCTCAACAACAAAATGATTCAAGTGCCCAAAATTCTCCTCATAATTATCCCTTGGAAAAGGGATTGGTACATCATGAATATCATCATCATTATCAACAAAATTTGAAAAAGAATACAAGCGGGATGTATGATCAACAACTCCCATAGCTATGACATCTCTAGTCTCCATGTCCCTAATGTAGACATAATCAAGAGTGAACTCAACAATTTTACCTTGTGCCCCATGTGTAATTTGGTAAATAGAAAGGAGATTAGTGATCAAGGATGGTACACAAAGAACATCATTAAATGTCCCCTCTCCCATAGGAATAGAACCTTTCCCACAAACTCTCATGAATGTGTTGTTACCCATCAAAATATTAGGAGAATTACAAGGCTCAATAGAAGAAAACATATCCATAGAAGATTCCATATGATGTGATGCACCTGAATCAAGAAGCCATTTACCTTGCTCAGATGTGTGGACGCCATGAGTGCTTGTCCTTTACCTTTGTCTTTGGATGATGATGAAGATGTAGAAGCTTCCAAATGTGTAGAAGAAGGAGCAGACACTGATGAGGGAAACTTAATGTTGTGGTTCTGAATAATGTGAGTTAGCTCATCAATCTTCTTTTGAAAACACTTATGCTCATCATGTCCTAACTTTTGACAATATGCACATTTATCTCTCTTTCTTCTAGATGATTCCTCTCTTGAAGAGGACTTGGATTTGGTACTTTTTGGTGAAGAAGATTCATTACCTTTGTCTTGAGGCTTATGATCCTTATTCTTTCCTTTTCCATTAGAAGCCTTTGAAGTAGACTCACATGCAATCAATGCTTGATGTGTGGAAGGCTTCAACTGACCCATGTGTGCTAACTTTTCTTGTTCCCTTGTGAGTTGTGCTGCAAATTCATCAAAAGAGGGAAATTTGTATGCACTACCAAGAGCATCCATAGTAGCATAGAATGTAGAAACAAAGTTAGAATAAGCAGGACCAAGCTTGGAAAGAATATAAAAGATCAATTGTTCATCCCCTTTAACAATGCCACATGAAGAAAGCTCCAATCTAATAGAATTGAACTTACAGAAAAAAATCTTGAATATTGTCAAAATCACTAGGATTAAGACCTATGAGATCATTCTCTAATCTAAATTTCCTCATTCTATCAGGTTTACCAAAGAGTCCTTCCAATGTGACCCAAGCATCATGAGGATGTGTGCAAGATGCAATATAAAAGAGCAAGTCGTGAGAGATGGATGATCTAAGAGAGCCAAGTGCTTTATCCCTTTGATCAAACCATTTTCGCCTTTCTACAACACCTATTTGAGGTTCTTGATCCTGCCTAAGAGTCATTCTAAGCAATCCAAGACTCAACAAATGATCACTTAAAGATACTTTCTATGGAGTGAGGATTTTAACCTTTGAATTATCCATATTTCAACCAAATAATGACTGATAACTACTGATAACTCCTTCAAATGACTGATGCAAATCAGAAAACTAAATTCCAAGGACTAACCAAGTGCAATTATAGCTCCAAAATGACCTATTGCTAAAAGTGATATTTCTATCCAAAATCACTCAAATCTTATTTCAGATCTGGAAAGTAGACAAAAAATCATGCACTTTCAAAAAAAAATTCACCTCAAAATGTTATCGTATGTGCCCAAACGAAGCCCTGGAAGTTGCAGAAATCAGGAACAAACAGGAATAGTCAACAAGCTCTACAATTTCTGACAAATCAGGCCACCAAAATGCAAAATCAACACCACCACTGGAAATTTCAAGAAATTCTACCCAATTTCAAAAAAAAATTGCACCCGATTTGGAGCTCGGATGACCAAGTTATGGCCTCTCAAAGTTGGATTGTCAAATAAAAAATGCAAATGGTGAAGGATGGGAAATCTCCAAACCATGATGATGTCAGAAAAATGCAGCATTAAATTTGATGGTCATAGGACCGTCTTTGAAAGCCAATTTTTCCCTAGTTTCACGACTCAACAGCTGTCAAATTTAGGATCGTGAAAAAGTGACGTAGGTTAAAAAAATGCCCTCCTTGGTTGACGTGGCAGTTGATGTGGCAGTTCATACCTATCCATACTATACAAATGAGTGGTGACATGGTAGAGTGTTGTTAGGCAGCCCTATGGCACTGACGTGGTTGTTGCGTGGCACTGATGACTGTGCTAAGTGGTAGTCAGAGGAGCCTCTACATGGCAGCTTATGTGGCGACAAGGGCCTGCGGGTGGTGACTTGGCCACTGCATCACCGCATGACTGGGTAGCTGACTCAGTCGAGTGCCTATGGAAAACTACCGCATGGTGGCTGACAAAGCACGAGCAAAGGCTAGTGGAGGTGAGCGGTGGCAGCGGATCTCATGGCTCGGGCGGAGGAAGGGAGGCCGCTTTAGTCTGTAGAGAAGGGAGGCCGCTTCGGTCGGTGGTCGCCGCTGCAGAGGTCAAAGGGAGTGGCAGAAGCTGGGCGGTAGTGGCTGCTTTGGTAGATCTATCACAGAGGACTGTGGATTAGAGGTGGCCGCAGTGGCAGGATCCCACGAGAGATGAGGCGCTGGAGAGGTGGTCGAAGGGTGGTGGTGTGGGAAAATATAATCCCACATTCACCGTGTGCTGGGATATATAATCCCTTAAATATGTGATACCCACTATACAAAGGCAAGTAAAGAACAAAACTGCTTGCCTTGAGCGCTGGTTCCCGTGGTGTGGGTCCAGTCCCATGCTTGATGTGAGGTGATGTGACTCTGCTGTGCGCAGAGAATATTCTCTACCGACTACAGGGCACGTACCAGCTCGTAAAATAATTTTTGCACAAAATAAAAAAATTTGATAAATAGCAGATAAAAAAAATATTTTTTTATTTTTTTACAAAATCATACTAGTGAGGCAGATCGGGCCGTACGGTCTGATTTGCAAATTTTTTTTGCTTTAGATTTGACTTTCACCGGATATGGGCGAATTTATAGTCGATTTTAACTAAAACAGCCTCCCGGACACAATGGTGAGGTTAGATCTACTCCAAGATGCCTCTATCGCACATTGGTTGCCAGATCTGATATTTGGACCTTCAAAGCTTGCATCAAGATCTCTTCAAATTGGCTGATCTAAAATGCTCCAATGGCTCTGATACCATGTAAGAATTTGCAAATAGAAAATATTGAACCAAGGATCTAGAGGTTGAAGAAAAGCACAAGAGAGAAAATATGAATGCAAGGATGGATTGAATAGATCCAATGAATTCACCTTGATTGAATTGATTGATGAATATATCAAATGTTCATATATGAGATAATTACATAATAGGCCTCCTTATATAGGAAAATCAATAAGAGATAATGATAAGGAGCTAATAAGCTATCACCTATGCTAGGTGTAATCACATGTCCACCGAATGTGGATCATCCTCCATTATGCAATAAAGTATGTGCAATGGATTAGGATGATAATGTGATAAGAGCACGAAAGGTGGATCTCACACACAAAGAGGTATGTGATGACAAATATCACACCTAAAGTGGAAATTCTCCTACACCATGTGCTTAATAAATGTGCACACTCCTAGGTGTCTCAATCACAAACTACTATGCAATGCATTAACCTAAGTAAGATT
The DNA here is from genome assembly GCA_027943335.1 of Chamaecyparis obtusa. NCBI lineage: Eukaryota > Viridiplantae > Streptophyta > Pinopsida > Cupressales > Cupressaceae > Chamaecyparis > Chamaecyparis obtusa. The sequence continues at coordinate 37,665 of BSBK01004503.1, read as the reverse complement.
AAGTAAAGTGTAATTAGGAATAATTAATTACACCAACAAGAAGCTTATTTTCAACATGTTGATTGGGTTAATCAAAGAATAAAAAGATTTCAAATTACCTTTTCTTGCAACCCATCTATTCAAAATTGGGTTTATAGTGGTCATGTCTTCCTTAAAAGACATCAAAATTTTAGATAATTGTTCACCAATTTTGTAAATGTCTTTTGGCCCTACACTTGCAGCAAATTGAAAGATTTCACCCTTTACTTTCTCTTCATATTTCAATGGGAAAGGTAAAGGGGAAGGGGGGTATTCAATTATAGGACTAGAAGAAGAAGGTATAGCAAGGGAGGAAGAAAGCTACAATTGTTCTGATACCTTGATTGGGCCATGCTCCCCTAACCTTTTCTTTAGGTCTGCTATTATTTTATCCTTCTCACTAATCTCTTGTTTTATCTCCCCATAAGCTGTCAACACTATTTCCATCCTTAATTTGAGCTCTTATTTCTCCTTGGCTTCCTTCTCTGCTACCTTTTCTGTAAGCTTGGTTGTTGCCATGATCATGTCTATTACTTCAATCATTGTGGTCTCACTAACCCTTTTTACTAGAAGACTACCTATAAGATCACCCCTGGTAATCTATTTTTCTTTTCTATTTTAATTCTTCCTCAATGACCACATAACCAAGGCTTGATGGTCATCATTGAATGTGACTCCCTTGATTGCTTGCTCTGCCTCTTTTCTGGTCTTATGAATTAGTGTAGTCTTCTTTATAATAACATCTAGGACTACTGCATCAGTAATGTCCCATTTTGGGAGAATGAGTACCCCTGAATTTCTTACCAACTCTCTTCCCTATTCTAGAATGACCTTTTCAAACCTTTCAATCATTTCTTTCCTGACCTCATCCTTTATAACCTTGAGGTCTTTTTGTGGATTTCTTCTTGTATTTTCTCATAGGTCTCCCTGAATTGGCTTATATGTAGTCTCCACAAGTATTGCATGAAACCTCTAGCTTTGACAAAAGCATCATCTACTAAGAACTCATCACATGCCTGCTTAATTATTGGATCTAGTTCCTTGCCAGCCATTTCTCCTATTGTCAGATCTGATTCAAGTTCTTCTGGTGGCTCTGTCATTCCTTCATTTATTTCCTCATAGGTCATGCATATTTAACCTAGACTATCTAATTATTGTAATTGCTCTACTACCTCTTGATGATCCATAAGATTTAGAGGTGATTGGGAAGGAGATTACTCCTCCCCCACATGTGTAGGCCTTTCCTCCTCAACATGTGTAGGCCTTTCTTCCATTTTTTGCCTCTTTGGTGGAGGGGGAGAATTGGGAATAACCTCAATTGGCTGATCCTATGGTGATTCTGGTATCTCCTCAATTTTATCATGCACTTCTACTTCCTTTGAGGTGGAAGGGATGTCCTTTGTTCTTCTTGTTTTTTTCTACCTACTTGGTCCTCGTACAACCACATTATATCCAGTCCTTTTCTGTAGTATGTATCTACTTGAGGGTAAAATCTTGGCAAATGTAGGCTTACTCAACACAAATCAAGCTTTTTCTGGCTCAAATTGCATAACTTTTTCCTTCTTTTCATTTAGGGTCTGGATGATACCCTCAAAATGGCTCATAAGAGTTTCTATTTTCTTACCAAAAGGGGTGGAAGATTTTAAAGGATCATAATCCCTGACAAAATATTGTACAAAGTCTAATGTCTTTTTATACACTAGCCATTTTCCCTTTCCAATCTCCTATTCCTGTATGTTAGGAATGTTTCTAATAATATCTCCAGGAAAGTTAAAAATATGATTTATTAAGGTGCATTTAGTCCTCTTTTTGAACATCTCATTGTAGAAACCCTCAGGATATGTTGTCCCAGAAATTGAAGTAGCCATGTGATATGGCTGCAATATCTTGTCCATGTGAGTCCATCCACCTTTAGTGATTACAAACTGGTGGGCTATTGTGACAGTAGGGAAAAGAGTTCCTTTAGCCTTCCCTATGAGAGCATTCTCTTGCAATTCCCCAACTTGTCTCAGAAATTCTGCAACCCCAATTTTGAGAGGGACTTGATATGGCATTATAAAAGGAGTCTGTCTAAAAACATACAGTTTGATTATAGTAGACATTGGGTAAAAGATAAAATCACCCCAATTGTGCACAATCTTGATGTCTTTAGAAAATTGTTTAGGCCTAATGACATCTGATAAGGCCTTTGGGATTCTTGGATTTTCATGAAATAAAAAATCTCTAAGCCTTGATGCAAAGCATCTATCAAAATTTACAAAGTTGTTCTCATTCGTATCCCAAGTTATGTTGAGGTTCCATAATTACACTGGCATTTCCTCACCATCCTTCTATTTCATCAAGTCCATTTCCTTTTCAAAATAACTTGCACCCTTGTATAGAAACATGTACATCAACATGAAATACTAGCAAAAAGGTTTGTCCACTTTACTCTTTTGGATTCATATTAATCCTTCATGAATTAATTTAGTTAGGAAAGGGGCAAAGTCGAAGGTAAATGCCAAGAATGGGTGAAAGATTTGAACCATCATATACATAAGGTGTACTTGCATTTTCTTGTGAACATCTTCTCCAAAAAGTTGGCATAATGACCAATATACACCTTGTGCCCTTAGATTAAAATAATCTACTTTGAAAGGTTCTTGTGTGCTTGGCCCTATTGTGACCAGACCCCCTATCTTATTATAAAATTCCTTCAAAGGACCACTCCTGAGATAATCCCTTTGGGAATTATAGACTTGTTTTAGCTCATCAAAGTCTATTCTTTCTAGGTCACAAGATGGTTCACTTAACCTAAAAACTCTTCTAATCTCCTTAGCTAAAATACTGATTAAAAGGTTTTCATTTGTATCCCTAACAACACTAGTAATTGGATCATATTGTCATGCTACCTGAAAAATATCTACATGATCTCCATGAACACATTTGGCATAATGAGTTTTCCTAAATCAAATCTCCACACATTACTAGTGGGAGGGAGGGCATGTCTTTGGCCAAACCCTTCTCTGAATGGTACCAGACCAGAGGCCCCAATGTTGGCATCTCTCATATAATTCCCTTTATCGTACAGGCCATCTGCTACTTTAACCCTAGGGTCCTTTGGTACTAAAATCTTTTCCTTGACTATGTCAGTGGTTGAGCGATCAAATTGTTCTAAGAGGTCTTCATGCACACCCCTCTCATGATACTCAATTTTTCCAGTTAATTCCCTTCTTGGTGTCATAGTAGGGTTTACAATTCTTTATGATAATACAAGAAAATAAGAGAAGTACCAGAAAGATACTAGCAGGGATAAAATTTCACAAGATACTAACCAATCTCACAAATTCTTCAGGAGATAGAAACTTGCTTTGCAATTTTCTTCACCAAGGCTTCTGTAAATTCTATGATTTTATGTTTCTGGAAATGAAAATATGAATGATATATTATCATTGAAAACATTAACCCCATAGAAATTTACTCCACATGATTCATCCATAACTTCTCTGCAAATTTGAACTATCTTCATTCAATGGGCAAATACCCTTTCGCACCAATTTTGACCCAACTTTTAATTAGGACCGTCGATCTTCACTTAAGAGAGATCTAACGGTTGTCACAACATTGCGATGAATAAAACTTTGTGTATCTCAACTTTACGATCATATGACAACTGTTAGATCAAGGCATATCTACAGTGAATTGAAACCTGCAGCATCCCGACCCCACTTGACAACTGGATACTTTGTTACCGTTAGATCAAAAATCCAACGGCCAATGTTCTTTATTTCTTCCAATTGGATCCACAATGATAACTCATGGCTTAATTCAAAATCGACGGTTGTCACAACATCATGATCACAAATGTCCGATCACCTTCTCATTTCAGACGTACGATAGCCATCAGATCAAAAGCAAGTTGTCAGTTTCTTGAAACCCTCAGTAACTGGGCCCAGTGTATGTACGCTAGTAGATCTTCCACATCGAATGATTGTGATTTATCAGAGGTAATTGGTCCCACTTGATAGAAGCATTGAGTTGTCTGCTACATCAACTGTTATCGCAACATCACGATGGGTAAATCTTTTCTTTGTGAATGTGCGACAACCGTTGGATTAAAAGGAGATTAAATGCCTTAATAAAGGCAAAAACCTTAGTGAAATACATCATTTAGCACATAAGGAAATTAATAAAAATCATTGGGGCTTAGACTTAGGGAAAATAAAGTATCGACCTATGTGAAAATAAGTCTATAAAGTATGGTCCTACCCGATGGTAAAATAAAACACATACTTTATAAGGACTTAAGTGATCTTCAAAAAGTAATGTCCAAATAGAAACATAGAAAGTTGACCTAGGGTTTTTTCCTAAAATGAAAGAAACACTTAGGGTTTTTCAAACATGATTTTAAAACTAGGGCTTTCTGGATTTCAATGAAGATTTTGATAATTTTTTAAATGAAATTGGAATATTTTTATGTAGCCAGTACTTTCAAATAAAATTCTTTCGGTAAAATACCTCAAATTTGTAAAAGGTATGAAACTTATGCTTGAAAAATTTGAAGTGCCAACAATGGCTCTATCTAGGGATGTATGCCTCTTGCAAACATGACAAGGATTCATAATCTTTGGGATAAGCAAACCATCTATTGAAACAAAAATTACCCTACACACACAACCTGAAATAAACACACAACTGGGAAAGAAATATAACCTATTGTTCATGGATAATGAGAGTACCTTAAGAAAAGCACAATTTGAGGAATTGTCCATGAATTAGAAATTCCAAAACATTTTCGGCCAGATCTTTCAAGATGTAAGAATCATGTCCCCATTTGATGTCAATAAGATATGGTCCCAACCATATTGGGTCAAATTTTCTATGCTTGCCCTTATCCTCTAGCTTAGCATTCCACATTAAGACCAGGTCATTAATATTAAAATCTTTGATTGTAGTCTTCCTATCATACAAATTTTTGTATTGGAGTTGAGATCTTACATTTTTATCATGAGCTTCCCTTCTTGATTCATCCAATTGTATCAGATCTTACAATCTGATCTTCATCTCATTGTCCAAGTCATCATGATATAATTTAATGAGTTTATACATTTGCAACAAATTATTTTGTGGTAACCTAGCCTAGATACCATACACTAAGTCAAAAGGAGCACATCCAATGGCTTTTTTTACTATCACTCTATTAGCCCACAGAGCTAGTTGCAACATGGAATCGCATGCCCTTTTGTTTGTGTCAAGGACTCTTTTAAAAAATATTCATCAAACTCTTATTACTTGATTCAACTTGACCATTTCCTTGAGGATGATAGGGAGCTGAGTATGAAATTTGAATCCCATACTATAGACAAAAACTATCAAACTCTTCAAATCTAAAGCACATAGCATTGTCCACAACTATAACCTCAGGACATCTAAATCTTATCAATAAATTTTGCATCATGAAATTAGTGACCACCTTACTATTGTCTCTTTTAGTGGGAATTGCTTCCACCCACTTAGTGAACTAGTCTGTGGCAACCAGGATCCATGAATGCCCCCCACTTGAATTGTTTGGGATCTCTCCTATGAAATCCATGCCTCATTTTTAAAAAGGGGCCTCAACTATTACAGGGCTTAAAGGTAGGTTGCCACTGAATTTCAACTTTCCTGCAAACCTTTGGCAAGCATCACATTTTTTGACAAATGAATGTACATCCTTGAAAATACTAGGCCATGAAAAACTAGACCTTAATACCTTATGTGTAGTAGTTTTAGCCATGTAATGGCTACCACACACACCATGCATTTCCTGCAATAAGTTCTCAGCCTTATGATGGTCAACACATTTCAGCAAGACACCTTCATTTCTTCTCCACTATAACTCACCTTTAGTAATTACATACTTCATAGCATGCAGTTTCAGAATCCTTCTTTTGTGGTCATCCATGTCAGGGGAAAGTACCATTTTTTGCAAGTATCCAATAATATCCTTATACCACTCACAACAATCTAAGTCACAAATATATGGCCTATGTTCTTCTTCAAGAACATTTATATGGTTATCATATAAATTGCTTTGAGCCATGAGTTTTGCTAACCCTAGTCCTCTTACCAACTTTTTGATTTAGATGTCAATGTTGAACTCTTGGATCCTATTTATCCACCTACATCTTCTTCCTAAAACTTCTTGTTGAACAAGGATATCCTTCACAACATCACTAGGCATGTATGCAACTATATTTTCTCCAACCAGATAACACCTAAAGGTTTTAATAGCCTTGACCAATTCATATGCCTATTTCTCATTTATGTCATATTTTAATTCAGATGCTTGTAAAGATTTTCTGAAAATGAATATAGGTTGTTCAAAACCCTCTGAGTTCTTTTGCAACAAAACTACAGCAATGGTATGATAAGAAGAAAAGGAAAATATTTGAAGAGGCTTGTTGAAATATGGTGTCCTTAACATAGGATCACTTTTAATGGCTTGCTTAATTTCACAAAAATATTTCTTAGCTTCTTCACTCCATTCAACCTTTGCACCCTTTTTTAGAATTTTGGAAATAGGAACACTGATCTCAGCAAAATTTGTGACAAATCTTCTGACAAAATTTACCTCACCAAAGAAGGATTGAATTCCCTTAACATTTCTTGGTATTGGCACTTTGTCAGTTGTTGCCACACTTTTAGGGTCAATCTTAACTCCATCCTTGGATACAATGTGACCCAAGATTTTACCTTCAGCTATCCCAAAAGCACACTTTCTTGGATGAAGAGAGACTCCATATTCTAAGGCTCTCACAATTTTTTTTTCAAGATGGCCACAATGCTGATCTTTCCTTTCAAAATAAGCTTGAGATCATCCTGGTATACAAAAAGAAACTTATTTATAAAATCTACAAATGATACATCCATGGCTCTTTGAAAAGTAGCCCCAGCATTGGTCAAACCAAAAGGCATCCTAACATATACATATGTGCCCCATGGAGTACTAAATGCAGTCTTGAATTGCTCAGTATCTTTGAAAACCACTTGGTTATAGCCTGAGAAACCATCCATCATAAACATCAGTTTTGACCCGGTAACTCTTTGTAGCATGGCTTCCATGTTTGGTAGCCCATAGTTATCCTTTAATGAATTTATATTCAAATTCCTAAAGTCTACATAGAGCCTAATGTCTCCATTTTTCTTTCTTACTGGGACCAAGTTAGAGACCTATGCTGAATGTTTGATAGGTTGAATGATTCCTGCATCACTCATCTTTTTTAACTCATCCTGCATCTTTGGTGCCAAAGTAGGGTTTACATGCCTTAGTTTTTGTCTGGAGGGTTTGGTGCCTTCCTTCTGAGGGATCTCATGTTGAAACAAATCTTCTCTATAGGCCTTTAAGTCATCATAAGACCAAGAAAAAACATGCCTATACTTTTTAAGAAGATTGATCAAGGATTTTATTATTTCAGGAGTCAAATCTCCCTCAATATATACCTTTTTAGGGGCTTCAACTATTCCTAGGTTTATTTCCTCCAAGCCCTCAGGCTTGCTCAAATATTTTCCTGAAAAAGAATTGTCATTATTATCAAAGGCTCTTTCAAGCACAACAAAACCCTTTGGGACCTTATTTGATTTTAGCTGCAAGACCTTCTTGCCAAGGAGAGTATCCTCATGTCCCGATGTTTCCACATATCTACCAAAATTTATTTCTTTTTCTCCAAAATTGGCATCACAATGCAAGAACCTTACGATATCCAGGTCATCTTTAAAAACTTGCCAATTCTCAAAGTTGTCTAGTATAGATGGTCTGGTTTGAACCTCAATTTTAGATATCCCTACAAATGGAATGTCCTTTGGCCTTAAAGAAATGTTATCTAGTAAATCAGCCATTCTATTGTGGCTCCTATCCATCTAGTTAATACAAAAACCATCAAAGTGTTCTATCTCATCCCAAACAACATTCATGTATTGCTTTAATCTTTTATTTTTTGATGCATATTTAGACCTCACCTGAGATACAACCAATTCTGAATCTCCAATCACTCTGAGATTTTTGAGCTTATGTTTTGAGCTAATCTCAAACCTATCAACAAGGCCTCATATTGTGCAGTATTATTTTTATAGGTAAATAGCAAGGTGAAAGAAAACTTAAAAGTTCTTTCAGCAGGGGAAATCAATAATACTCCTACACCAGATCCTTCCTTAGAACTTGCACCATAAAAATACATAGTCAAGAGGTCACTTTGATTTGTAACATTATTCTCATCTTCAGATAAGAGTGGAAATTCATCTCTATTCTTAATTTCTCTATTTTGTACTTGGAAGGAATTTACATCAGTATCTAGGAAGCAATTCATATTATCATCTTTAGTCACCTCCTCAATCATATGAGGAGTTCTAACTTCTCTAGATATTTTGACATTTTCATCGAGAATATTAAATGTAGCAAAGGATAAATCACATTGGCCGCTACCTCGCATTGCTGCACTCTATTTCCTTGATAGCAACATTCCATACTGGGGAGGTATGTCAACAACTAGGACACTCATGGTCAACTGTTTGCTAGGATAAGAAGCAAGCTTATAAGGAAATGCTTTAATTGTTCCAATAACTGGTACTTTTCTGGAACCCATAGCCTGAAACCTCCCATGGGGAGTGTCAACTTGTAATCCCATTGACCTCATGATCTTAATAGACATGATAGTATTAGATGCTCCTGAGTCAATCATGCAATTTTTTAACATTTTCCCATTTATGAACAATGCTAAAAAGAAAGGGTCAATAGCTCCCAAATAATTATTTGCAACATTTGTATCTAAGTAAATTTGGGGTATCTTTGTAACAATTTCTTTTGTGTCTTTTCCTTTACTTGGAGATTTATCTTTTATCCCAGTACTTACTGGTCCTTGGAGATTTGTAGCAAGGACACCATTTATCCAAGTGAGGTCCTTTTCTTTATGCTCACCTATCCTCATGATTTCCATCAATGGAACCTTAACTGTTATCTGAGATAACAACTGGTTCATATCAATAGGTGTATATTTTAAAATAGACAAATCTTGATCACCTTGATATACATCCTAATTTTTAAACTTTGTTCCATAACCTAGCTTGTATTCCCCTTTTTGTTTACCTTCAACTTGGGGAATTGGTACACTATTAATTGGTGTTTTCACCTTGACCTTAAAAGCATTGTTTGAAATATTTGGCTTTTCAGCCCCTTTCACTTTTGATCTTCTGACATCATTAGCAACTTTGTCTTTTACATGAGCTTGCTTTGTGTCTTCATGATGTTTTCTAATAAATACACCTACTAGCTTACCATCTATATTGTCAATAGTTCTATTTCTTAGAATATAATTACTTCAAGCCTGAGTTACCATATCAATAATGATTTGGACTATAAAAGACTTGTTGATGGTAAGCTTCTTCTCTATTTTGAGAATTATTAACATCCCGATTCTCACTTTCTTCTTCAGAGTCAATTTCATCATATAAATTAGTAGAAGTCATTACACAACCTTGTTCATCATATGATTCCTCCTCATTATCCCCTTGTTCCTCATTTTCAGATGTAATTTGAGAGATCATAGAATAATTAGAATCATGTGGAGATTGGCATGATGTGCACCATGGAGCCTCATCAGTCATATTGACTGGATGCTTTTGCAAAGGGTCGGGGATTTTTTCATTAGGCCTTTCCTTTCTTTCATGGACAATAGGCTTCCCATCCTTCCATTGGGTATGGTAAGGAAAATTTTGCATCCTAAGCTACCTGCTGAAATTATTTAAGGGAGGCCTATCGTTTCCCTAAAACTTACTCTTATTCTCACTAGGCTTTAAATCCTTTAAAGCATTAAGGATTTATTTTAAGTTATCATCCTCCCTAGGTTTTATATTGGCATGTTTATTTGTTTCCTTTTTTCCAAACCTAGGGGGCTTAGGATCTTCTCTTCTACCTAACTTGCCTGACATCCTTGTTGCTTTCAATATTTACAGAAAACCTCTGAGCTTCCCTGATGGTTCTAGGGTTTTTATCCCTGAGGAGGTATCCCATTTTAGCATCAAAATCATTTAAATATGTTTCCAAACATACCTTCTCATCTAATATCATAACTTGGAAAAGCTTATGCATTGCTTTTTAAAATCTAACATTAAATTCAAGGACATCTTCATTATGGTTTTTCTTGATATTGTTGAATGCATTCAACATAAAAGTTTCATTAGTCTTATCACCATATTGATCTTTGAAACAATTGATGAAATCATCCCAAGAACCAATACAATCATAAGGAAGCCCTCTAAACCAATCCCTTGCATCCTCAGTTAATGACTGAACAAACAATTTCATGATTACATCCTCGTGTTCTATTTCATAATCATCTATCATATCAATGAACTTTTTTAAATTCTCTTCACAAGTGACAACATTATTACAAGTAAATTTATGAAGCTTTTCCTAAATTTCTTTAGGAATCAAATTAGGATAACTAGGAATATCATTGAAAAAAAGTTGTTTGTACCTTTCCACCTGAACCGGTCTCCTTTGCAGTGATCCATTATTTTGAGAGGTAGAAGCTTTATTATTTGTTGTGTTAGCAACATTCATAGCTATCAGTGATATGACAATGGTAGCCTGGTTAGCATAATTTCCAATGTTAGTATTAGATGTCAAAACATGACTAATTTTATTTGAGAGACCTAAAGACTGTCTAAGAAAATCAATTTTCTTTTTCATTTCCAAAGTAGTACCCTCCAGTTCTACCTTTTCTAGTTCTTTAGCTAGAATCTCTTTCTCTCTCTTAGCCCTTTCTAAATCATTATCCAATTTGGACAATTGATCTAAAGGTATCTTATTACTTATAGGCTTATTTATTGAGATCCTTGTTAAAACCTGCTTACTCTTATCCTTAGGTCTCCTAACTTTGGTAATGGGATGGATAATAGGTTGTTCAACAATTTTCTTGGGTGCTCTAACAATATTTATAGCTTCTAGAGTTAGCAACTATCTTCTCAATTGGTCTGATCTAATTTGGGCCCATCTCAGCTCAACTTCCTTTTCCTTTTCCCTCTCCTTCCTAATGGAAATCTGTTCCTAGATTCTTTTTTCTAGATTAAAAAATTCTTCAAAAATGTCTTCATAATCTGGGAGAGTGGTTTCAAATTCTGAAGTTTCAACTAGAAATTCTTGTTGTTCATCTCTTGGATTATGAGGGCTTTTAGAGGGAGAAGTCCCCCAAGTTGGAGGATCATTCCTTCCTTCTGGGCCCCTACTTTTACTTCTTTACCTTCTATCTCCTCCTTGAGGTTCTATGTTGGGAGCATTCCTTTCTTATGGTGTATTCCACCATCTTCTTTAGAATGATGAGAATAATAGTCATCATATGCTCCTAGAACTAAATCCACCAGCCTCTTCATATTTAGAGGAATTTCCTTCCTGGCCATGATGAAATAGGTTATTTTCATTTGTATTTTTCTTTTGTCTCCATGCCTGAGACATATCCCTATCACTATAATTTCTTCTAGGTTGATGAGCCCTAGAAGTACTTGGAAGTTCACCCTCTAACCTATTTTTTGAATCATCTTTCCTCCAAGCCCTAGTATTTCTTTGACTCATATCTAAAAGTATATGGAATAATCTTTATCTTTATCTTTTACTCAGCACTACTGTAGAGATTCTCAGAGTCGCCACCCAACACAAGTTGGGAATTATTTCACTAACTTAGAAGATCATAGTACTTAATACTTGGGAGAAATCAAAGAAAGAGTTTATAACAGATAATGCAAACCCTGCTAAGATTTTCAAGATAATGCATAAAATAAAGGATTGCAAATAACTCTCTGTTCTTCAATGGTAACTAACTAGTTCTGACAAGTAAGAAGGCCAGGAGTCTTGCTCAACTTGTACATGCATTATTTGATAAAATATTACAACACCAAAGATCTCAAATTCATATTTATCATGACTATTTCTTCTCTATTCCCCAACAGAGTCACCATTTTGTTGGTTCCTCAAATTTGACTTTATGCTTTCAAAAGCAACCAATACATCTATAGTTTTTAAGGAGGGGTTAGATCCAAATATTGAGTTCTAAGATGACTAGACCAACTATAGGGACAAGACTTCCCTCTACACTTCTATCTCTACAAAACCAACGAGGGTACTCCTAATTTAGTAGAACAAACCTTACTTCCAAAAATTATAGACTTGATTTAAAGAACATCAGATAAACGATAAGAAAATAATAAATGATAACCACTCATTTATTGATTCTCCATCACCATTAGGTAGGATATAACTTTTAAGTCACAATACTTCAAAGATCTTGACAGATTTATATCAATTTTTAGGAATACAGTAAAACCTTATTAAACAATGATTTCTATAAACTATCTCCATTGCTGGTCAGTACCTTATCCATTGGGTGACATCTTCACTGCAAAATGAGATACATAGACAAATATATTGAAATTTGATGATCTTTATCCTTAGAAAATACTATCACCCTGTGATGATTCTAATCAAAGAACTCCTGAATTCACACTACTTATTTGTATCCTTATGCAAACTTCAAAGAATTAGTGCTATATCTAGATCTTATTTAATTTGATCTTTAGATCAAAGCTGAAGAATATCAACACATACACATAAATAATACATGCAATGAATTTGACAACTCATAACTTAGAGAAAAATACACAAAGGAGAGATATAAAATCTGTACTTTATTATATGTTATATCATCACCATCTATACACAAATGATTTTAAAAGAAAAATAATTGAATATTTAACTGAACCAGAAATACTTGCTCTTATAAAAAGCTTGGCTTAATATAGTCTACTGTATCCTAGACTCAGAAGTTGTCAGTAATAATGCTCAAGTTTTGGTCCGTACAAAATGATCCTGGTAATCCTTTTATAGAAATTAAGGATCTTGCATACAAGCTTCAGATCTTTTGGAAAAGATAAAATAATGTCAACCATATAAGACAAAAAGATAAATATAACACCTTCTTGTTATATTTTACAAGGCTGCTTATTTACTTGAGCACCAAAATTTTGAAACAACTCCCAAAGTCAGTTCAAATCTTGCCAGGTGTAATATCCATGCTTGCTTCAACTGTATGAGATCCTTTACATTGTTTGCCTTGTTTTAAGTGGTTGAAGTAGTGTCAGTTGTTGCAGTTTCAGTGGGAAATTCTTCATCCCTTGTACCTTCTGAAAAATATGTAGCTTCCCAAGAAGTGTAAATATCCTCACTAGGCCAATGGAAAGCCATTGTTTCATCTCTTTTCAGTATCAAAGTATCCCACTCAAATTTTACCTGATGTACATCCTTCTTTAGGGTTCTGAAATGTACCCTGACATCTTGCAATATTTCAATTGTTTGGACAGAGGGAATATTATTGTTCACATTTAAAATAGTGCCTATTCTGGTTGACAGTTCATCAGCTATTTGTCCTAACCATCCCTCTTTGTCTTTTATGGCTCCATCTATTTTGAAAAGACCGGGAAACATTTGAAAACTATCCTGAAAATACTTTGCCTTCAAAATTGATGCCTTTCTCTCTAAGTTTTCCCTCTTTATTTCAAACTCGAGTCGGCCCTTAACAAACTTATAAGTATCCTTTAGAAGCTTATTTTCAACATGTTGATCCTTAATCAAAGAATAAAAATATTTCAACTTACCTTTTCTCACAACCCATCTATTCAAAATTGGGTTTACAGTGGTCATGTCTTCCTTAAAAGACATCAAAATTTTAGATAATTGTTCACCAATTTTGTAAATGTCTTTTGGCCCTACACTTGTAGAAAATTACAAGATTGCATCCTTTACTTTCTCTTCATATTTTAAAGGGGGAGGTAAAGGGGAAGGGGGGTATTCAATTATGGGAATAGAAGAAGAAGGTATAGCAGGGGAGGAAGAAAGCTGCAGTTGTTTTGATACCCTGATTGGGCCCTCTTCCCCTAACCTTTTCTTTAGGTTTTCCATTATTTTATCCTTCTCACTAATCTCCTATTTTATCTCCCCATAAGCTCTCAACACTATTTCCAGCCTTAATGTGATATCTTCTTTCTCCCTGGCTTCCTTCTCTGCTAGCTTTGCTATAAGATTGGTTGTTTCCATGATCATGCATGTTACTTCAATCACTAAGGTCTCATTGACCCTTTTTAATAAAAGGCTACATGTAAGATCACCCCTGGAAATTTGTGTTCCTTTTCTATTTTTGTTCTTCCTTAAGGACCACATAACCAAGGCTTGATGGTCATCACTAAATGTGACTCCCTTGATTGCTTTCTTTGCCTCTTCTCTGGTCTTATGAATTGGTGTAGTCTACTTTCTAACAACATCTAGGAGTACTGCATCAGCAATGTCCCATTCTGGGAGAATAAGTACCACTAAATTTCTTACCAACTCTCTTCCCTATTCTGGAGTGACCTTTTCAAACCTTCCAGCCATTTCTTTCCTGACCTCATCCTCTATTACCTTGAGATCTTTTTGTGGATCTTTTTCCTATCTTTTCTCATAGGTCTCCGTGAATTGGCTTATATGTAGTCTTCACAAGTATTGCATGAAAGCTCTAGCTTTGACAAAAGCATCTTCTACTAAGAACTCATTACATGCCCGCTTAATTATTGGATCCACTTCTTTGCCAGCTATTTCTCCTATTGTCAGATATGATTCAGGTTCCTCTGGTGGCTCTGGCATTCCTTCATTTATTTCCTCATAGGTCATGAATATTTGACCTAGACTACCTAATTTTTCTAATTTCTCTGCTACCTCTTGATGATCCATAAGATTTAGAGGTGATTGGGAAGGAGAGTACTCCTCCTCCACATGTGTAGGCCTTTCCTCCTCAACATGTGTAGGACTTTCCTCCATTTTTTGCCTCTTTGGTGGATGGGGAGAATCAAGAATAACCTCAATTGGATGATCCTATGGCAATTCTGGTATCTCCTTAGTTTTATCATGCACTTCTACTTCCTTTAAGGTGGAAGGGATGTCCTTTGTTCTTCTTGTTTTTTTGTGCCTCCTTGGTCCTGGTACAACCACATTATATCCTATCCTTTTATGTACCATGTATCTACCTGGGGTTAATATCTTGGAAATTGTAGGCTTACTCAATACAAATCTATCCTTTTGTGGCTCATCTTGCATAAATTTTTCCTTCTTTTCATTTAGGTTCTGGATGATACCCTCAGAATGGCTCATAAGAGTTTTTATTTTCTTCCCAAAAGGGGTGCAAGATTTTAAAGGATCATAATCCCTGACAAAATGTTGTACAAAGTCTAATGTCTTTTTATATACTAGCCATTTTTCCTTTCTGATCTCATGTTCGTGTATGTTAGGAATGTTTCTAATAATATCTTCAGGAAAGTTAAAAATATGATTTATTAAGGGGCATTTAGTCCTCTTTTTGAACATCTCATTATAGAAACCCTTAGGATCTGTTGTCCTAGAAATTGAAGTAACCATGTGATATGGATGCAATATCTTGTCCATGTGAGTCCATCCACCTTTAGTGATTACAATCTAGTGGGCTACTGTGACAGTAGGAAAAAGTGTTCCTCTAGCCTTCCCTATGAGAGCATTCTCTTGCAATTCTCTGAGTTGCCTCAAAAATTCTGCAACCCCAATCTTGAGAGGGACTTGATATGAAAATATAAAAGGAGTCCCTCTAAAACCATACAACCTGATTATAGGAGACACTAGGTAAAAGATAAAATCACCCCAATTGTGCACAATCTTGATGTCTTTAGAAAATTGTTTAGGCCTAATGAGCTCTGATAAGGCCTTTGGGATTCTTGGATTTTCTTGAAATAACAAAGCTCTAAGCCTTGATGCAAAACATCTATCTACAAAGTTGTTCTCATTCCTATCCCAAGTTATGTTGAGACAATTATTATCTTAGCTTTGTGATCATACGACAACTGTTAGATCAAGGTAGATCTACGGTGAATTGAACCTGCAGCATCCTGGCCCCACTTGACAACTGGATACTTTGTTACCATTAGATCAAAAATCCAACAACCAATGTTCTTTATTCCTTCCGATGGGACCCACAATGATAAATCATGGCTTAATACAAAATCGATGGTTGTCGCAACATCGTGATCATAAATGTTTGATCACCTTTTCATTTCGGACATACGAAAGCTATCAAATCAAAAGAAAGTTGTTAGTTTCTTAAAACCCTTAATAATTGGGCCCAGTGTATGTACACCAATAGATCTTCCACATCTAATGACTGTGATTTATCAGAGGTAATCAGTCCCACCTGACATAAGTGCTGAGTTGTCCACTGCATTGATGGTTGTCGTAACATCGCTATGGGTAAATATTTGTTTTGTAAATCTACAACAACCATTGGATTAAAAGGAGATTAAGTGCCTTAATAAAGGCTGAAACCTTAGTGAAATACATCATTTAGGACTTAGGTAAATTAATAAAAACAATTGGGGCTTAGACTTAGGGAATATAAAGTATCGGCCTAGGTGAAAACAAGTCTATGAAGTATGGCCCCGCCCGATGGTAAAATAAAACACATGCTTTATAAGGGGGTAAGTGCACAAAGATGGGGGACCAAAAAGATGCCACTTTTCTTTTTGGCCCCCCATCACGCATAGTGCGCATGCCCTATAGGGCGCATGCCCTATGGCTTGGGTTGCCCAAGCCATAGGCTAGGGCAATCCAACCCAAAGCGCGTACGTCCTATAGGGCGCACCCGCTTTGGAAAACACTTAGTGTTTTCCAAAGGGCATACTCCCTGTAGGGTGCACACACTTTGGAAGGGCATACACCCTATAGGGCACACACCCTTTTAGAAAACCCTTATAAAGTTTGTTGCGCACGTTTGGAAGCTCATTTTGCTTTCTCAAACCTGCATTTTCAGCTAAGAAGGGATTCTAAAGCGCGCATGCCTTGTTATATTTTCTTGTGAATTGATTGTTTTTGTTCATCCATCGATCAAATGGCTCCACGACATCATCAAGTTTGATTCGAAAGAAGAGGTAAGTGTTTTTACAACCCATGCCCCTTATTTGTTTTTAAATTTCAATTTTGTTGCAATTTGTTTTGTTAAAATTTGTTTTTGTTTAAATTTTTTGTGTAATGAAGATTTTAAAATGTAGTTTTTTTAATTGCCAGGAAGAAATAATCTCCCTCAACCAAACTCTCCACCAAACCCTCTATCTCCTCATGAAGAACTGAATGAAGAAACAAATGAAGAAAATGAACCTCAATTGCCTCCTCCAATCAAGAAACCTCCTCATGGAACCCAACAAAATTTGATGAGCCAAATTGAAAGAGGGCAAAAAGAATTAGAATCTTTAATTAATAGGTTAAAAGATTCTAGTGGTACAAATCCCGGAAGGGAAAGACTTGCAAAATCATTGCAAGCAATCTTGACCCACGTAAGCGGGGTTAGTGGGCAAATTAATTTATGGTAGGATAAAAGAGAAGAACAAAAATAATATTATGCAAATAAATTATCTTATGCGGACATAAAAAAGAAAAAAATCACAAAAGATGACATTTGCCAGCTATTTAAAAAACCAGGGGATGCAAATACTCTTAGAACTACAACAAGGAGATTCCTAATTTACTGGTGCATAAATGAAGACATTAAAAATAATTTTTGGGAGAGATGGTGGATGGTCTTTGATTCACCTCCTTGTAAAAATCATGAGGTTCCTATATATTTCTTGAGGAAACTCTATTGTGAGTTTGTAGTCAAGGAGGTGCCAAATTATTTTGACATTCTAGATTCTCAAGGTAGAGGAGGGGGGTCATCATTTGATCGAGCAAGGGCACATCGTGACCCTAACGCACCTAGGGCTGCTATTGGCAAGCCACAGGTGGATCATGTTAGTATTCCTTCCGTTGTGAAGGAACATGTAGAGGCAGACACACTAGGCACGATTAGTGCTCTGACACAAACTCTCATTCAGTGTGCCACTCCTTTAGTTGAGGGTGACTATGGTCAATCCTCGAGGGGGCATATTTGTCAGTCATGTGGATGCTTGTGCACATTTGGTATTGGTGAGAGAGATGAAGAGGATTCTGGATTGATGACTGATAGCTTTCTACATATGACATTTGGCATTGACACAAGTAAATATTTCCAAGTTCATTAAATTGCTTTGATCATATTTCATTTATAAAAGAATAACTATTTAATTTAGTATCTATTGTTTATGATGAAAATTTAGGGCAAGAGTGTCAGTGGCGGTGGTGGTGGCAGTGGAAGTGGCAATGATCCTAATGTCCCCTTTTACACATCATCATCAATTCCACAAGTATGTATCAAATAAAATATTTAATTAACATATTTGATTATTATGTAATTATATGAATAATTGTATCCTAACTTATTGTGCATGTGCATTAGATGTGCACTAGTGGACCATCGACGTTCACAATAGACAGCGAAGGGCATCGTGCAACTTTTCTTGATGTATCTTTATTTGCATATTAATTTGATTTACTTGATCATATTTAATTAATGAATGAATGACTAAATTACTAGAAAAATTATGATCAAAATCTAGAGGCATGATGATTACATTCTTTCATCTGGGTTTGTGAGGTCACCATTGAGTCCACAGGTATACATGTAATAATGCATTATAATTAACATGTCAGTAGTATGTTCTTATATGAATGGTTATCTTATAATTTTCCATGTACATGTGCACTACTTGAATGTTGGAGCTTTGACTTCGACACCACACACCAGAGGATGTGGTGGAACCTTCACAGAGGTATCATTTACTCATTAGTAGGGTTGTAAAAAATATATGTAATCATGATAACTGCATAATTTAATTTTTTTGTTTCATTTTCAACTTTTGACATCAGAGACTCCTTCTATCAGTGATATTTTGGATCATGGACTAGCTACAATAGTAGCTAGTTCTGAAGCACTGACTAAGGTATGAAAGAGATCACTTAACTTTAATTTTTATTTTAATAGTTTGTATTGAATTTTATAATGATATCCATGTATGTATTTTAATTATTATTTTGATCATTGTTGTAGGGAGTTATGACTCCAAATCACCAGCATGCGCCTTCGGTGGATGAACATAGTGACTATTTGCTAGTGGTTGGAACAAATGGTTCAATGCTACGACTGATGGTTGGAAAGATATGCAATGTTGGCCATTTGAACAGAGGAACACTCTGAGTTCTAACATCGACTGAGAATGTGTTTCCAAATATTAACAAACTTGAATCACTAAAAACCAAGACATGCTTTTGTAGGCCCCGGCAACATGGTCCCATAGCACCTAACGAATTGATTCTATCTCGTACGAGCTCTGAGATATGACCCCGCAAAGATCGCTGATTTCATGCATTTGGTACCTTGAGGGACACTTCGGCCCAGAGTCGTTGGTGAGGTTTGATCTACTGTGCATGCCAAATGAGGTTGCCCCTAACATTTACCTGACCATTTGGAGCTTTTGGAACTGACGGTTCGATACTACGACCAACGGCTTGAAAGATACGCAACATTGGCCATTTGAACTAAGGAACACTAGGAGTTCTAACATCAACTGAGAATGTGTTTCCAAATATTAACAAACTTGAATCACTAAAAAATGAGATAGGCTTTTGTAGGCCCCAGCAACACGGTCTCGTAGCACCTGACAGATCGATTCTACCTCACACGAGCTTCAAGATATGACCCCACAAAGATCATTGATTTCGTGCATTTGGGACCTTGAGGGACACTTCAGCCCGGAGTCATCGGCAGGGTTTGAACTACTGTGCATGCCAAATGAGGTTGCCCCTAACATTTACCTGACCATTTGGAGCTATTGGAACTGACGGTTTTGACATCAACTGAGAATGTGTTGCCAAATTTAAACAAACTTGAATCTCTAAAAAATAATATAGGCTTTTATAAGCACCGACTACATGATTCTATAGCACCTGATGAATCAATTCTACCTCACATGAGCTCTGAGATATGACCCCGCAAAGATCATTGATTTCATGCTTAAGAGACCTTGAGGGACACTTCGGCCTGGAGTCATTGGCGGGGTTCGAATGACTGTGTACCAAATAAGGTTTCCCCTAGTGTTTACCTAACCATTTAGAGCTATTGGAACTAATGGTTTGATGCTATGACCGACGGTTTGAAAGATACGCAACGTTGGCCATTTGAACTGAGGAATAATTTGAGTTTTGACATCGACCGAGAATGTGTTGTCGAATTTAAACAAAGTTGAATCTTTGAAAACTGAGATAGGCTTTTGTAGGCCCAAGTAACATGGTCTTGTAGCACCTAACGGATTGATTCTACCTTGCACGAGCTCTGATCTATGACCCCACAAAGATCACTGAGTTCATGATTAAGGGACCTTGAGGGAAACTTTAGCCTGGAGTCTTCAGTGGGGATCAAACGAATGTGCGTGGAAAATAAGGTTGCCACTAGGGTTTACCCAGCCATTCAGAGCTATTGGAATAGACATTTTGATGCTATGATTGACAGTTGGAAAGATATGCAATGTTGGTCATTTGAACTGAGGAACACTTTAAGTTTTGACATCGACCGAGAATGCGTTGCCAAATTTAAACAAAGTTTAATCTCTAAAAACCAAGATAGACTTTTGTAGGCACCAGAAACATGGTCGCATAGTACCTGATGGATTGATTCTACCTCACATGATATCCGAGATATGACCCCGCAAAGATCGTTGATTTCATGCTTAAGAGACCTTGAGGGACACTTCGGCCTGGAGTCGTCGGCGGGGTTCAAATGACTGTGTGTGCCGAATGAGGTTGCCACTAGCATTTACCCGACCATTCAAAGTTGTTGGAATTGACCGTTTGATGCTACGATCGATGGTTTGAAAGATACGCAATGTTGGTTGTTTGAACTGAGGAACACTTTGAGTTGTGACATTGATAGAGAATGTGTTGCCGAATTTAAATGAAGTTGAATCTTTGAAAAATGAGATAGGATTTTGTAGGCTCGGCCAACATGGTCCCGTAGCACATGACATATTGATTCTACCTTGCATGAGTTCAGAGATATGACCCCACAAAGATCATTGATTTCATGCTTAAGAGACCTTGAGGGACACTTTGACCTGGAGTTGTCAACGGGGTTCAAATGATTGTGCGTGCTGAACGAGGTTTCCACTAGTGTTTACCCGACCATTAAAAGCTATTGGAACTGATGGTTCGATGCTACGACCAACGGTTTGAAAGATACGCAACATTGGCCATTTGAACTAAAGAACACTTTGAGTTTTGACACCAACCGAGAATGTGTTGTCAAATTTAAACAAAGTTGAATCTCTAAAAACTGAGATGGGCTTTTGTAGGCCCTGAAAACATGGTCTTGTAGCATCTGATGGATTGATTCTACCTTGCACAAGCTCTGAGATATGAAACCACAAAGATCACTGATTTCATGATTAAGGGACCTTGAGGGACACTTCAGCCCAAAGTTGTCGGCAGGGATCGAATGACTGTGTGTGGTGAACAAGGTTGCCACTAGGGTTTACCTAGCTATTTGGAGCTGTTGGAACAGATGGGTTGATGTTTCAATCGATGGTTGGAAAGATACACAATGTTGGCCATTTGAATTGAGGAACACTTTTAGTTCTGACATCGACCAAGAATGTGTTGCCAATTTTAAACAAACTTGAATCTCCAAAAATCAAGACAGGCTTTTGTAGGCCCTAGCAACACGGTCTTGTAGCAATTGATAGATCCATACTACCTCACATGAGCTCCGAGGTATGATCCCACAAAGATCACTGATTTCATGCTTAAGGGACCATGAGGGACACTTCAACATAGAGTCATCGGTGGGGATTGAATGACTGTGCATGCCGAATGAGGTTGCCACTAGTATTTACCCAGCCATTTAGAGCTATTGGGATAGATGGTTTGATGCAACGATTGAAGGTTGGAAAGATACTCAACGTTGGCCGTTTTAGCTGAGGAACACTATGAGTTCTAACATCGACCGAGAATGTGTTGCCGATTTCAAATGGACTTGAATCTCCAAAAACTGAGACAGGCTTTTGTAGGCCTCAACAACACGGTCCTGTAGCAATTAACAGATCCATGCTATCTTACATGAGCTCCAAGATATCACCCCACAAATATTTCTGATTTCATGATTAAGGGACCTTGAGGGACACTTCGGCCCGGAGTCATTGGTGGGGCTCGAACGACTGTGTCTGGCGAATGAGGTTGCCACTAGGGTTTACCTAGCCATCTAGAGCTATTGGAATAGAGGGTTCGATGCTACAATCGACAATTGGAAAGATACACAATGTTGACCATTTGAAGTGAGGAACGCTTTTAGTTCTGACATCGACCGAGAATGTGTTGCCAATTTTAAACGAACTTGAATCTCCAAAAATTGAGACATGCTTTTGTAGGCCTTGATAACATAGTCTCGTAGCAACTGATGGATCCATGCTACCTTGCATGAGCTTTGAGGTACGACCCCACAAAGATCACTAATTTCATGCTTAAGGGACTTTGAGTGACACTTCAGCATGGAGTCATCGATGGGGATCGAATGACTATGCGTGCCAAATGAGGTTTCCACTAGCATTTACCCGACCATTTAGAGCTATTGGAATAGATGATTTGATGCTATGATCAATGGTTGGAAAGATACATAACGTTGGTCATTTTAGCTAAGGAACACTATGAGTTCTGACATCGACCAAGAATGTGTTTCCAATTTTAAACGAACTTGAATCTCCAAAAACTGAGATAGGCTTTTGTAGGCCCCGAAAACATGGTCATGTAGCAACTGATGGATCCATGCTACCTCACATGAGCTCTAAGATATGACCCCACAAAGATCACTGATTTCATGATTAAGGGACCTTGAGGGACACTTCGGCCCGGAGTCATCAGCGGGGATCAAACGACTGTGCGTGGCAAATGAGGTTTCCACTAGGGTTTATCTAGCCATGTGGAGCTATTGGAATAGATGGTTCGATGCTACGATCGACGGTTGGAAAGATATGCAATGTTGACCGTTTGAACTGAGGAACACTTTCAGTTCTAACATCGACCGAGAATGTGTTGCCGATTTAAATGAACTTGAATCTCCAAAAATTGAGATAGGCTTTTGTAGGCCCCAACAACATGATCCTACAGAAACTGATGGATCCATCCTACCTTGAATGAGCTTCGAGATATGACCCCACAAAGATCATTAAATTCATGCTTAAGGGACCTTGAGGGACACTTCAGCATGGAGTTGTCGGCGGGGATTGAATGATTATGCATGCCAAATAAGGTTGCCACTAGCATTTACTTAGCCATTCAGAGTTGTTGGAATAGATGGTTTGATGCTACATCGATGATTGGAAAGATACGCAATGTTGGCCATTTCAGCTGAGGAACACTATGAGTTTTGACATCGATCGAGAATGTGTTGCCAATTTTAAACGAACTTGAATCTCCAAAAATTGAGATAGGCTTTTGTAGGCACTGACAACATGGTCCCATAGAAACTAATGGATCCATGCTACCTTGCAGGAGCTCCAAAATATGACCTCACAAAGATCATTGATTTCATGATTAAGGGACCTTGAGGGACACTTCAGCCCGGAGTCATCGGCGGGGATCGAACGACTGTGTGTGGCGAATGAGGTGGCCACTAGGGTTTACCTAGCCATTTGGAGCTGTTGGAATAGATGGTCCAATGCTACAATCGATAGTTGGAAAGATATGCAATGTTGGTCATTTGAGATGAGGAACACTTTCAATTCTAACATCAACCGAGAATGTGTTGCCAATTTTAAATGAACTTGAATCTCCAAAAACTGAGATAGGCTTTTGTAGGCCCTGGTAACACGGTCCTATAGAAACTGACAGATCCATGCTACCTTGTATGATTTCTGAGATACGACCCCATAAAAATCATTATTTTCATGCTTAAGGGACTTTGAGGGACACTTCAACATGGAGTCGTCGGCGGGGATCGAATGACTATGCATTGTGAATGAGGTTGTCTCTAGGGTTTACCCAGCCATCAGGAGCTATTGGAATAGACATTTTGATGCTACGACTGACAGTTGGAAAGATACGCAATGTTGGCCATTTGAACTGAGGAACATTTTTAGTTCTGACATCGACAGAGAATGTGTTGCCAACTTTAATCGAAGTTGAATCTTTGAAAATCGAGATAGGATTTTGTAGGCCCTGGCAACATGGTCCTGTAGAAACTAATGGATTGATTCTACCTCACATGAGATCTGAGATATTACTCCACAAAGATCACCAATTTCATGCTTAAGGGACTTTGAGAGACACTTCAGCCAAGTTTTTGTCAGCGGGGATCAAACGACTATGCATGGTGAACGAGGTTGCCACTAGTGTTTACCCAGCCATTCAGAGCTATTGGAATAGATGGTTTGATGCTATGATCAATGGTTGGAAAGATACGCAACATTGGCCATTTCAGCCAAGGAACACTGTGAGTTCTGACATCAACCGAGAATGTATTTCTGATTTTAAACAAACTTGAATCTTTAAAAACTGAGACAAGATTTTATAGGCCCTAGCAACATGGTCTCATAGCAACTGATGGATCCATGCTACCTCGCACGAGCTCTGAGATATGACCCCACAAAGATCATTGATTTCATGCTTAAGGGACCTTGAGGGACACTTCAGCACAGAGTCATCGGCGAGGATCAAATGACTATGCATGCTGAACGAGGTTACCACTAGCGTTTACCCAGCCATTCAGAGCTATTGGAACATATGGTTCGATTCTATGATCGATGGTTGGAAAGATATGCAATGTTGGCCGTTTCAACTAAGGAACATTGTGAGTTCTGACGTCAACCGAGAATGTGTTGCCAATTTAAATTAACTTGAATCTCCAAAAACTGAGACAAAATTTTGTAGGCCCAAAAAACATGGTCCTGTAGCAACTGACAGATCCATGCTACCTCACACGAGCTCTGAGATACGACCCCACAAAGCTCACTGATTTCATGCTTAAGGGACCTTGAGGGACACTTCAGTATAGAGTCATCGGCGGGGATCGAATGACTGTGCGTGTCAAATGAGGTTGCCACTAGCATTTACCCAGCCATTCAGAGCTATTGGAACTAATGGTTCGATGCTATGATCGACGGTTGGAAAGATACGCAACATTGGTCATTTTAGCTAAAGAACATTGTGAGTTCTGACATTGACCAAGAATGTGTTGCCGATTTTAAATGAACTTGAATCTCCAAAAATTGAGACAAGCTTTTATAGGCCCTGACAACATGGTCCCATAGCAACTCACGGATCCATGCTACCTTGCACGAGCTCTGAGATACGATCCCACAAAGATTGCTGATTTCATGCTTAAGGGACCTTGACAGACACTTCAACAAGGAGTTGTTGGCAGGGATCGAATGACTATGCATGCAAAATGAGTTGCCTCTAGTGTTTACCCGGCCATTTAGAGTTGTTGGAATAGACCATTTGATGCTATGATCGACGGTTGGAAAGATACGCAACATTGGTCATTTCAGCTGAGGAACATTGTGAGTTTTGACATTGACGAGAATGTGTTATTGATTTTAAATGAACTTGAATCACCAAAAAATGAGATAGAATTTTGTAGGCCTTGGCAACACAGTCTCGTAGCAACTGACACATCCATACTACCTCACACGAGCTTTGAGATACGACCCCACAAAGATCATTGATTTCATGCTTAAGGGACCTTGAGGGACACTTCAGCACAGAGTCATTGGCAAGGATCGAATGACTATGCATGGCATGTACTTGCACGAGGACATTATCTATTACATAAATCCCGTACAGAAGCAGCTGGAAAGCCGCTCAAAAAGTAGTAACTGATAGCAGGTGGGATATTGCAGATGCTTTAATAAACCACTATCTTCTTTACTCAAGCAACATCTGGTTCATCTGCTTGACTAGGGCATGTTTGGGAATAGAATAGGCATTGACCAATTCCCGTAAATGGAAGGCCATTGACGAATAGGCATTTCTAATAGAAATATTTGTGGTGCTAGAATAAAGTGCATGACCAAATTCTTTGCCTGCTAATGAACCAATTTGTGGCTTCATTTCACATTTCTCTAAGAACCTTGAGATGAAGCAGAAACTTCTCTATGAAAGAGATCAGTACCTTGAGAAGCTCTCCACTTTTCAGCTGAATTAAAACCTTGGACCATAGATGGCTGCCCTTTGTTGTAAAATGAGGAGTGAGACTGCCTTGCCAAAGGTGGCAATGAACTTACATTTCAAGGATAATACCCAAGTCACGTAAATGCAAGGCCATTGACGAATAGGCATTTCTAATAGAAATATTTGTGGTGCTAGAATGAAGTGCATGACCAAATTCTTTGCCTACTAATGAACCAATTTGAGGCTTCATTTCACATTGCTCTGTGGATAATTCCACAACACTTGTTACTTCTCTAACTAAATTTTTTGTGTCAGTGTAAATGTGCATTGAAGAGCTTTTGTCACTACTTGAGCTACTAGCAGATGGTGAGTACTCATCATCATCATCTGACATAGGCTCACATGCATATCTTACTTCTTTCCTTTGTCGCTTTCCCCTTTCAAGCTCTTCCTCCTTATCTGTAACTTCTATCATGGGTCCAAGAAGCTCTTCCCACTTTTTCCCATGAACTGTGGGCTTTGTCTCTTCGTCCTAAGTAATTGGCATACCTTGGATGGCACCAAGATAACCATTTTCTTCTGAAATATCCTTTTCTCTCACATTAATATCTCTATTAAGAATATTTTCTATATCTTCCTTTGTATATTGAATAGATGTAGCTGCAATCCCATGTTCATCAAGAATATTCCTTGCACCGTTGACTAATATATCATGAAATTCCTTAATAGTTTCATTCTTATAAGAATTCATAACTAGATTTTCCATAGCCAATTTTCTTCTTGATCGCTACAATATTTTCTCCTCAAACGAACATTTTGTAATCAGTTGATATACAATCACGGTTTTCTCTTGGCCAATCCTATGGGCTCATGATTGAGCCTGTAGATCCATAAAAGGGTTGAAATTTGGATATGGTGGAACAGTAGTATTAGGAAGAAGTCATTCACTAACATCTCATCTTTATAACAACTAAATTTGGATTCACTAGAAGCATTAGTTCTCAAAAAAAAAATAGTAAAACATACCATATATAATGACTGTGTCGACACTCGGCTGCATCATATAATAAGTTGAAATTAGATAATCATAAAACACTTTGTAAAGTACAATATACATATCATATACAGCCACATCAAATGAGTTCAGCATCAAGAAAGAATATTTTTTTTCAAAGTCTTGTAATTTTTCTGTGGCTAGTAGCCAATTGCTTATTCACTTATTTTTTGCTTCCTCAATTGGTCAAGAGCTCTAGGATATTCTTTGGGAAACTTTTCATTTTTTCCTGTAGGATGCCTTTGTATACAAATTTTGGAGAATCTCTGTTAAAGAGTAGGTAAGGATGGCTAAGCTGAGTACAGCGGAGAGGGAGAGGACTAAATTGAGAGAGCGGAGGCAGAGAGCGATAACGATGAAAATATTTCAAGGCTTGTGGATATATGGAAATTATAATCTTCCTCCTAGAGCAGACATTAATTTGAAGGGTGCATAAGGGTCATGAAATTGGTGCAAGGGTACAATAGTAGATGTTCTAGCCATTGGAGGGGTGTATTTTATGCATGAATCCATCATAGGATGGTCAAATGATGGTGAATCAACTTTGGTTAATTTTCTATGGTGCTGGGAGATGATACATTGGGCGAGCCCTAGTTTCTAGGGGGTTTTGGGTCTTAAAGAAGATGGTATGAAAGGAGAGAATGAAGTAAAGGATTCTCCAAAGCTGAGAAAAGAAAAGAAAGTGATGTTCAAAAGGAAGAGAATAAGAAAAAGAAGAGGAAGAGAAGTGTAGGAAGTTACAAAAGGTTAATATACAAGGTGTTGAAAAAAGTGCATCCCTCCAAGTGAATATCCAGTGCTGCCATGGATATCATGGAGAGCTTCATGATTGATATTTTTGATAAGATTACTCCTGAGGCTACTTCTTTGTTGAAATATAACAAGATCGTGACACTTTCCTCTAGAGAAATTAAGATTGTTGTCAAGTTTGTTCTGCCTGGAGAGCTGGCTAGGCATGCTGCTTCTGAAGGAAGTAAGGCTGTTACCAAGTTTCCTACTGCTCTGGGTTAGGTTTTGTTGTAATATTTTAGGTTTTTTGTATGTGGTGTTTATGGCAGGCTTGTTTAGAAGTTGGTTTTGGCTTGGGTTTATGTGTGAAAGTAAATGCTGAACTGGGATCTTAGTGTATGTAAAGAATATATGAATTATGCTATGTATGTTGTGAAAAATCTTTGAACTATAAGATTTCTATTATAAAGTTTTTTTTATTAATAATGAGAAATATTTTTACAACTCAGCTCAATAGGAGCACCAGAGGAAAGAGTTGAGCAGAGAAAAACTTCTGGTATGTCCCTTCTTCATTGTCTTCAGGTGCAATAACAACAAAAATATGGCCTGTAAGGATATAAACATAATGAGGACATTAGTTTACTAAATATTTATGATAAAGTACTAAATTTGAGATTATTTGTATGTGGAAAATATAGACCTGGTTGTACTAGATCAGATAAGCGATCAAAGTCAATGGATGATTCCATTTCTGTCAGTTGTAGTGATTCATGGGGATGATAGGAGGCAAGTGGACTCAAAATATGTGTATACCATTTGTCAACCCATTCCTTTGACTCACACCCATCCCAATCTTCATCTACACATGATGAACAAAAGCACACCATATGTCATGTGTGGATACTCCATGAACCTGCATTACAACTTCTAAAAGAGTGTAGCTCACTCGATCCTGTCAATGTACAACAATCCTCATATGGTGCAATATTAGTTTCATCCATCAACCAAAAAAATCTACGAACCGTAGAATCACCTTCATTACCTAGACCCATTGTAGTGTTACACCATTGGACAATACATCCTGCATCTGACAATGTTGCTTTCTCTTTGTACGTGCTAAGGCTCTTTTAATACATGCATCTGCGCCATCGTGCTCTCCCTTTCCATGACCGGCCTCTATGAAATTCCACATATATTGAATTCTAGTAATCTTATGCATCCTACACAACCAATAAAACATCCGAGAATTCTTGAATTGGGATGCACAATTATCTGACCAAATGATATGTCGATGATATTTTATGCCCCTGTTTGCCAAATGACCATAAAATAGTTGAAAGAAACCATGCACAAACTCTGTAGAATGTGAGTGATCATCACTGATATAAAAATGATACTCCCTCAAAATCTTCATGTTCTCCTCTGTACTGTCTGGTGCATGCATGAATACTATATGAACAAATATAACAACCTGTTGAGAGCTGTAATACTTTTCTTACACCTCATTTTGTGGTTGTAATGTGTAGTTCTCTACAAAGTCCACAACTAAAACAATGGTATCAAGTGGGAATGTGTCCTTGCACAACTTGAATTGCATATCCAACCATCACGCTCTATGTGTATGCCTTGCATACTCATAAATAATTTTTTTACAAAAAATGTCCATGAACTGATACACTGGAATTTTTTCAATTACTAAATCACATCTTTTAGCCTCTTTTCCATCTTTTAGATTGTATGTCACAGTCTTATATTTTCCAAATTCCACTATTTCGTTACTGATTATATGCGTACTCTCCATATGTTAACAAATTAGAAAATGTCGCAAACCTCCACAATCTATGCATGTACCATTAAAGCATGAGAGCTTGTAAAATTTTTGACCATCCACTCTTTCACATAAAATGGTAGATATTAATTCCCTTGAAGACCTAGGTGGGACATTTATGTTACCATCTTGTAAAACATTGTTATAGTGCAAACCTACACATATATTCCTATAAACTTCAAAATGGTTAGAAAATTCAATATGTACCCTACAACAACAAATTGTGCATGTGTGATTTATCTTGACATAAAAAGGTTTACACATTTCAAAATATCTCTGACTAATTTTAATTTGAGGATACATATGCATAAATTTTGCAAAGAATTCTGTCTGAGTTGAACCAAAAAAATGTTTTGGATGTGGAAAATGAATTTGAATACCAATCCTCCTTCTTACAACATCTCTTTGATTAGGAGATACCCATGTATTATTCATCCAAAATTCGTCAATCAAGGATTTCAAAGCTTCAACTATTGCTTTATCTTTTCACGGTAGTCTATTGGAAAATGCCTATAACTCATTGCTATTTGGATCTTCCACTCTTTGACGCCTTCCCAGGGCTCTCATTAGATACTTTCTACTTATTTTCAATGTTTTTCTTTTCTTTCTAATGAGTCAAGATTTCTTCATTTGAGTGCTTACTATCGTTGATGTAAGTACATGTCGTGTGACATTAGTATCTTTCATGCATGATGTTGGAAACTATAATTGAAGAAATTGTTGTGTTGTCATTGATGTCAAATCTTAATTGATAAGACTGTTGCCACTTAGTAAAGTACTATAGCTATTTGAGTGTTGCTAAGGGGATAGGCAATGTTGGTAACAATAGCACCTAAGGAAAGGTTGAGTTATCTTGATACTACAAAGTGTACTTGACTATGTTATACAATGATGAGACAATGTATTGTTTATCTTAATAAGATTGAAGACTAAACTGGTAGGCTTGACCAAGAAAAAATAGAGAAATCATGTTCAAGCCTAGTGATGTTAGTGTCGATCGAGTCAGTGTATGCCGAGCAAAATTCTAGTGTCGACCAAACATTAGTTAATTGTCAAGGAAGACAGTTTAAGCCGAGGACACATTTTTAGTAATGACCGAGATTTCTACATGAAGACAAAGTAGTTGATCACAATATTGACCGAGCATCAGTATTTTTATATTTGAAGAGAATTCAAATTTGGAGAGCCGACATTGTTGAATTCTTGGATTATGTAAAATGTGTTGACTTTATTTATTGATTGTTTGAAAGCTTTTAATGCATTGAAAAACATTTTATTGTAAATCTTTAAGAGATTTGATATGTTTCTAGAAAAGGAGTCGAAGAACATCAAGTGGGTAGATTCAATGAATCTAACCTGACCCTAAGATCTACGAAGGAGATTGAGCAGAAAAAGATGAGTTAACGTAATTAAGGAAGTATTAAGGGAACCTAAGCATTAGGTATGTGTGTGCATGGGTGAACAGAGGATGCTGGAAGATCAATAGATGTTATTGACTGTATAAGCAGAAAAGGCTGAAGGAGAAGTGTGGTGATTGCTTGAAGAAAAGTTCTGAGTAGATCAGAGATAGAGATGGAAAAGTTTCAAAGTCAGTAAACCAACATTTATGTACGGAATTGGATCTGATATTTGCAAAGTGAGTTGTATGTTTTTCAGATCAATATTGCTACTACTTTCTAACCATTGTAATAGTCAAAATCCTTTTAACAGAGGTTGACCTAATAGTCATATGTTTAAATCCTTTGAACAAGGTTGCATTCTAATGGAATGTATGTAAGTCCTATAACAAGGCTCACTTTTAACAGGGTGATTGAAATCCTTTAACCGGGTCAAACCTAACAGTGTGTATTGTAGCCTTTGACAAGGTTGGATTTTAACTGAGCTCGCTTCAGAAGAGTGAAAATAATAGTAGCATGTTATAAAGTGGTTTTTCCCAGATTGAGTTTCCACTATAAATCCTAGTGTCAATGCTTGTGTGAATGTTTTGGTTTAGACATTTCTGTGTTTTACAAGTTAGATACAGCTAGGTAGTGGACCGCAATGTTATATGTTTCTATTATTAAATTAGTGATGACTGAGTTGGTTTTGGTTGTTAGATCTGATTTAAGAAAAAGTTTTTGAAGTTTGTTTTATACATCTGGACCTGAGAACAACTGATTCACCCCCCCTCTCTGTTGTTCTAAATCATATTAACAATTGGTATCAGAGCTGTGTTGCTTATTATTGGTGTTTACAAAAATCAAGTTTAAAGGGGCTTGAAGCAAATGATTAGGATGTATAAGGAGGTACGAAAGCTGAATAAGGAAAACTTCCCTGCATGGCAAAGCTTGATGAAGTTACATTTGGCTAGTATTGGTGATTCTGCAAAGTACTACATTGAGAATGAGTATGTCTCAGCTGTCGCACCTTTGACTGCTAAAGAAATGAGAGCTAAGCAAGAACATAATCAGGCAATGCTAGAAATTGCATATGCTCTAAGCTATCCAGAATTTGAGGACATTAAGGATTGCACAAGTGCTAAGGAGATGTGGGACACTCTTGCAAAGATCTATGGGGGTGACATAAATGTACTGAAAGCTAAGGCTGAGAGTCTCAGAGGTAAGTTTGATGAAATGAGAATGCAAGAAGGTGAGAACATTGCACAATATTGTGGTAGAATAAAAGTTGTGAATGATATTAGAGGAGCAAGTGGGACTATTAAGGATGAAACTATAATTGGTAAAGTACTAAAAAATCTAAATCCTATATATGCTATTAAGATCTCTGCTATTTAGGAATCTAGATGTAACTCTACAAATGTTCTTACTTTGGAAAGTTTGGTTGGCAAGCTAAATGCTTTTGAATTCTCTAACTATGATAACTTCACTGTTGGTAGTATTGGTAATCTTGAATTTGCTTTTAAGTCACAATTAGTTCTGAACAAGCCAAAGAAAGAGAAAGAAAGATGCATCAGTGAAAGTGAAAGTGAAAGTGATAGTGACACTTCTAATGAAGAACTTGAAGAGCTAGAATCTCTTATGGCTAGAAGATTGAGAAGGGGAAAAGGAAAATATAAAGGTAAACTCCCTATTATATGTTTTGCATGTAATAAAGTTGGTCATATAGCTGCTAGATGTCCTGACAAGAATGATAAAGATGAAGATAGAAAAGGAAAACACAAAGACAAAAGAGATGATAGAAGCTACTGAAGGTACAAAGACTACAAAAGAAAAGGTAAGAAATCTTGTTACATTGCTGAAGAAGAAACTGACATTGATAGTGATGATTTTGAAATTGAGGTAGTCTATGTTGCAATGAAAGATGAATCTGATGAGGATGGAAAAACTACATTGATCTCCTATGTGAGCAAGAATGAAAAATGGATTATTGACAGTGGTTGTTCACATCACATGATTGGTGACAAGAGTAAGTTTGAGACCTTACATCATTATAGAGGTAAAAGTGTAAAAATTGGTAATGATGCACCATGTCCTGTTAGAGGAAAATGTTTGATTAAACTGATTGATAAGATCTCTTGTGAAAATGCATATTGGGTTGAAGGTCTAAATTATAATCTACTAAGTGTTGCACAACTCAACAGCACTAGTTACCGAGTGGAATTTCATCACAAGAAAGCTAAAATATTTGATGCTACTAGTAAACTAATTAGAAGTGGAGAATAGACTAGAGGTAATTTGTTCTATCTTGACCTATCTAAAGAAGCATGTATGGTTGCACAACTTGATGACATTTGGTTATGACATAAGAGGCTAATTCATGTTAACTTTGATAATCTAGTAGAAATAAGTAAGAAGAAGAAAGTAAGAGGTCTACCTAGATTGAAGAAACCTGAGAATGTGATGTGCAAGGAATGTCAGTTAGGAAAAATGACAAAGTCAAGTTTTAAGAGAAAATCCTTTACTTCTGATAACATTTTAGATTTGGTTCATACTGACCTTTGTGGACCTATGGGTGTACAAAGTTACTGTGGTGCTAGATACTTTATCTTGTTTGTTTATGATCATACCAGGATGATGCATGTAATGTTTCTAAAAGAAAAATCTGATACTTTTCAATTCTTCAAGTGGTATTTGGCTAAGGTTGAGAAGGAGACAAGTAGGAACCTGAAATGTCTTAGATCTGACCGAGGTGGAGAATTTACATCAAATGAATTCAATCTATTTTGTAATGAAAGAGGAATCAAAAGATATATGTCTACACCTAGAACACCTCCACAGAATGGTATACTAGAAGAAGAAGTTTACATAGAATAGCCATAAGGTTTTATTGATCCAAACAAAAGACACATGGTAAGAAAAATGAACAAAGCACTATATGGATTAAAACAAGCTCCCAGAGCATGGTATGAGAGATTGCATAACTACTTGATACAGATTGGATTTTCAAGAACAAATGACACAAGCAATCTGTACATGAAAGATGAAGAAGGTAAAGGTATCTTGTTGGCAAAAAATTTTGTGGATGATATTATTTTTGGTGGACAAGATGCTTTGTGTAAAAGATTTTCAAATGAAATGCAAACTGGATTTGAATGAGCATGTTTGGTGAGATCAAATTATTTGTTGGTTTACAAGTATATCAGATGAAGAAATGAATTTTCATTACATAGTCTAAGTATGCTAATGAAATACTGAAAACTTTTGGGATGGAAGATTCTAGACCAGTAAGTACTCCTATGGCTACTAGACAAAAGTTATCTAAGAATGATGATGCTGCAGAAGTGAACCAGACTTTGTACAGATCCATGATTGAAAAATTACAGTATGTTATACATAGTAGACTAGATATTACACTAGCTGTTGGGATTGTAGAAAGATTCTCTGCCAATCCTAAGGAATCACACATGATCGTAGTAAAAATAATTATGAGATACTTGAAAGGGACTGCTGACTATGGGCTATATTACAAGAAGGATGAAAGATTTGAACTAAGAGTATATACAGATGTTGATTGGGAAGGAAATGTAGATGACAGAAAGAGTACTAGTGGTGGAGCTTTCTTTCTTGGATAGAGATTAGTCTCCTGGATGAGAAAGAAACAAAATTGCATTTCTCAATCTACTACTGAAGCCGAGTATGTTGCTGCTGCAGTAAACTATTCAAATTTGGTATGGATAAAACAATTGTTGGTAGGCATGAAAGAAGATCACTGAACCTGTTGTTATTTTTTGTGACAACACAAGTGCTATCAACATTTCTAAGAATCCAATGATGCATACTAAGACCAAGAACATAGCAATCAAGTATCACTACTTGAGAGAATTGGTACAAGATAAAGAAGTCCGAATGGAATATGTGAATACAAAAGAACAATTAGCAGACATATTCACTAAAGCTTTAACTAAAGAAGCACGTGAGTATTTGAGAAGTCAATTAGGAGTCCTTCCCCTAACTGAGGCTACCTAGTTAAGCTAGGAGCACTACATCAAATATGATACAATAGAATATCTAAAAGATTGATGCAAAAGATTGTCACACTTTAGGATTGGCCTAGAGTTGCGAAGAAGAGCAAAGACAAGGAATCAGTCATAAGTAAGATGATAGAGGGAGAAACACTGAGCTGCATAGATAATATCTACATCTGATGGATGCATGTTTTAGTTGCTGCTTTGGCATTTTTTTCAAAGAGGGAGATGAATTGAGATGATATAATAACACATGACACTGAAAGGAAAAGTAAGGAGATGATGAACTGAAAAGAAAAATCAGGATAGAGGGAGATATGGATATTTCTGATGGTCACAAAAGTGAGGCTTATAGATTCTGAATCAGAATGAAGCTATGGATATTACATTTTTTTTTCTGATGGATAGATAAGTTTTATATTGGTTGGTAATCCATGTGTTATTCAGGTGATATCATATGGTGTTTCCATCAATGCCAAAGAGGGAGATTGTTTGAAATTGCAATTGAAGCAATTGTTGTGTTGTCATTGATGTCAAATCATAACTGATAAGACTATTGCTACTTAGTAAAGTACTATATCTATTTGAGTGTTGCTAAGGGGATAGGAAAGGTTGGTAACAATAGCACCTAAGGAAAGGTTGAGCTATCTTGATACTACAAAGTGTACTTGACTATGTTATACAATGATGAGACAATGTATTGTTTATGTTAGTAAGATTGAAGACTAAACTGGTAGGCTTGACCGAGAAAAAAATAGAGAAATCATGTTCAAGCTGAGTGATGTTAGTGTCAACTGAGTCAGTGTATGCCAAGCAAAATTCTAATGTGGACCAAACATCAGTTAATTGCTGAGGAAGATAGTTTAAGCCAATGAAACATTTTTAGTAATGACCGAGCTTTCTACATGAAGACCGAGTAGTTGATCACAATATTGACCAAGCATCAGTATTTTTATATTTGAAGAGAATTCAGATTTGGAGCCAACATTGTTGAATTCTTGGATTATGTAAAATGTGTTGACTTTATTTATTGATTGTTTAAAAGTATTTAATGCACTGAAAAATGTTTTATTGTAAATCTTTAAGAGATTTGAGATGTTTCTAGAAAAGGAGTTGAAGAACATAAAGCTGGTAGATTCAATGAATCTGATCTAACCCTAAGATCTACGAAGGAGATTGAGTGGAAAAAGATGAGTTAACCTAATTGAGGAAGTATTAAGGCAACCTAAGCATTAGGTATGTGTGTGCATGGGTGAACAAAGGATGCTGGAAGATCAGTAGATGTTATTGACTGTATAAGTAGAAAAGGCTGAAGGAGAAGTGTGGTGATTGTTTGAAGAAAATTTCCAAGCAGATCAGAGATGGAGATGGCAAAGTTTCAAAGGCACTAAACCAGCAGTTGTGTACGGAATTGGATCTAATATTTGCAAAGTGAGTTGTATGTTTTTTAGATCAATACTGCTGCTACTTTCTAATCATTGTAACAGTCAAAATCCTTTTAACAGAGGTTGACCTAACAATCATATGTTTAAATCCTTTAAACAAGGTTGCATTCTAATGTAATGTATGTAAGTCTTATAACAAGGCTCACTTTTAATAGGGTGATTGAAATCTTTTAACCGGGGTCACACCTAACAGTGTGTATTTTAACCTTTGATAGGGTTGGCTTTTAACCGAGCTCACTTCAGAAGAGTGAAAATAATAGTAGCATGTTACAAAGTGGTTTTTCCTAGATTGGGTTTCCACTATAAATCCTATTGTCAATGCTTGTGTGAATGTTTTGGTTTAGACATTTCTATGTTTTACAAGTTAGATATAGCTGGGTAGTGGACTGCAATGTTATATGTTTCTATTATTGAATCAGTGATGACCGAGTTGGTTTTGGTTGTTAGATCTGATTTAAGGAAAAGTTTTTGAAGTTTATTTTATACATATGGACTTGAGAACAACTGATTTAGCCCCCCTCTCTATTGTTCTAAATCATATTAACATGTGATGTAGAACCCACACTCTCATATGAAGTCATTAGATTCTTTACAATAGATTTTTCACTTGACTCGTCCATCATTCTTAGCCCAAGAATCTTCATGATGGGCCTAAATTTTAGATTTCTCATCATTTCAACAAATAGTTGACATCTTCCTGTCATGTTTAAATTCTCAAAAAATGATCTCCAAATACGATTAACATTTCTTTGACAAGTACGCTTGGGAATCTTGTCAGCCATTTCTTGCAAAATGTTAGTATCAATATCAATCAAATATTTTGGCTTTCTATATTTAATAATTATAGGAGCATAAAAAAAAACATTATGTGTGAATTTCATACCATCTTGAGTGCCTTCAACATGAGACAATGTTGTGCCTACACCTTGGGATGTAGATAATGGTGTGCCTTCAACATGATAGAAGAGTGTGCCCACACCTTCAAAACTAGACAATGGTGTGTCTCCACCTTTGGAAGTAGACAATGGTGTGCCTTCAACATGATACATTGGTGTGCCTCAAACATTA